>JAULKQ010070376.1:0-20193 GCA_032356285.1 Smithsoniella earleae | reverse complement strand
TGACAACAATGCAATTGTAGATTGTGGTGTATAAGCCAAGGTTGCATGATGATGGTTTCAACTCTGTAATTCATGAATTGAAAACAGTGAGCTTTGTACTCTGTGACGTGAAAGGTCTCAGAAACATTCAACTTGCTTGATGATCAATGAGGGAGTGTTGAGAAAGCAAGTGAGGTCACTCAAAAGTACACTATATAACTGACAACTTATGGTCTCAGACAATTAAACCTGAAAGAGTTTGGCGCTTTTCCAACAGAGAGGCTTGAAATTGATACTACACAGTAGAGAGAGGGTATACAGCTCCAACTGCTGAGCAAACACAGTCCACATTGTACGTGGTACGCTCATCACTAGCTATTCCAATCATAAAAAATTGAACGATATTATAGCAGGCTCCCATTAACTCACAGTTGCCAAGCCACACGCCAAAAGGATGGTAACTTACCTGTACTTGATGGTTGATCTTAGTTTGTATTTAAACAAGGATTAGTGAGTTCAAGGCTTAAAGTCTGTTGGTTTTTTGAATGTCAGGGGTGAAAAAGCAAGGTGGAAAGAGTACAAATGTATGCAGAGGTTCTAGTCTTGCCACTGATTTTGCAGAGAGAGATTACTTGTTTTGAGATTTCTGTCTGTGTCTTGCCAGCCTGACATCGCCCTTTGGCACGAGTGCCCTCAGAAGCAAGAGATCCTTTTCTAGATTGCAGAGGAGCCATGACTGCATTACTCTGATCGGCTAAGTCAACTGCTTTTCTGTCCTCCAACACACCAAGGTCATGGAGTTCAAGCCTTGCATGGTCAAGCACTGCAGATTGGAGCTGCAGCATAGCAGTTTTCGTGGCAAGAGAATTATGATCTTTCCTCTTCTTCATCCGCATGATCATTAGACTTGCATGCATCTTGGCCTCCTTGGCCTGCATGTGATGGCCCTAATTCGTTTCTGGTTTCGAATGGATATGGAAACCATCTTAACAGCGCTGACTTGCAATTGACGCCCCACTCAAAAAATGCAACATATTTTTCACAAAGCAGTCACAATGCCACTTCGACTTTTGGGAATAATGGCGAAGAATTCGACGTCTAATGTGCCTGACACAGTTGCACACCTGGTTTCGTACAATGTAAGTTATTGTTGCAATGATGAGCCATGGAAAGTGACAAAGCTTGGGCTTGCCACTTAAATAGTCAAGCAAGTACCTGCCTTTTCTTCTCAGCCATAAGCTCTCTCTGGTACCCTGCCTCAAGATAAGAGTGTGCTGACTGCTCTTCCAGAATGGCAGCCTCGTCACAGAGTCGTTTTGCAGCAGTCACATCTCCAGCAGCCCCCAAACGATCAGACTCTCCACACACCTCTTTCACTTGGCTCTGAAGCTGCTCTGCCCTCTCTTTTGCATCCTCAGCTATCTGCTGGCAAACACAGGCCTCTTTGCTGAGCACCTGCCTGCGCTTGCGGAACACTGCCACACGTGATGCATCCTCAGCATCTTGGCGTGCAGCTGACAGCTCTTCCAACATAGCAAGAGATGCTTTAGACACTTTGTTTACAAGTACAGCTTCTTTGCAGGCATCCCTGGCATGCTTCTGTGCTATGGCCTGCACTCATAACATGCAGCCTGTACAGGAAACACGAGATCAATTAAGGCTACGATACACTACAGTATATAGTATATACATTGTCATATCCTATAAATCGAGTGACTTATCTATACTTTTAATTATGACCTAGGAAGGAAGTGGTATGTTTTATTTCGACAGTGCACCCAGCTGTAGCAGGTATGTACAATGAGCACGAGACTGATGAAAGTTTAAGGAGGTGTGCTTTAGTTGCAGCTTTTTGCTCCCTCTTAGCCGGTGGATGAAGACATCTTACAAACAATATACTTTAAGTTAAACAACAAGTACATACTCAACTTAATATCAGGAACCTGTATTTGCAGCAGATAGAAAGCAGTACAGTTGATTCATATGTAAGAGCAACTGCACATTGACAGCCGAGTTGTACCTTATTTGCTTCCACCACTTTGCGCTCGTGCTCAGCCTGAATAAGAAGGCTCTGTTGCTTTGCTATTTCAGCCTGAGCACCCTCATAGTGGCAACTGGACTGGCATTGATCAGCTGCAGCCTTTGCCTTCTCAGCCAGCTGTTGGAACTTGTTACTGGCCATAGATGTGGTCACTAGATTTTCAGCATCACGCTGAGCCTTCCGTGCAAGCTGTGCACGTTTACGATGTACTTCAGCAATCGAATGAGAGCTCATGGCGAGCTGCAGTACGTCCATGGTCGCCACAAGTTCATGATTGAGACTTTGGGCAGCATGCAGAACTACAAAAAAAGAAATACTTCCAAAAGAGATGCAAAGGAAGCAGATACATATGCACCTGAGCTCAGCACAAACGGCCCTTGATGCTGCACATTTTCAACACAATACTCTGATTCAATAATGACTGAACACTCTGAAGTGCACAGTAAGACAAGGTCAGCACAGACTCAATCACACCTCTGTCAGCATTGTTTGCCTTGCGCTTTGCTGAGGCTTCAGCATGATCAAGCACTGGTTGGTCTCCATCAGAATATGTATGACATATTTGAGCTGAAGACTCCTTTCCTTGTTCAGGGTGCTGTGGAGAGTTGACAGACTTTCGATCCTCTTCAACAAGCTTCCTCTTACTCTTCAACTGTACACACCCCTCAGGTGAAACTCATCCACCTTGAAGAAGAATGATATTGCAAGTTCACCTCGTCACTCACACATTAACGTGTGCTTTAACACAAATGCATATACTTCAAGAATGCGACACTCTATTCAAATCTCCTAGAGTAGGATGCCTGCAGCTGACAGGGCCAACTTCTGACATATAATGTTGTACAAGCTTCTGCAGTCCAGGAAAGACCCTTAATGTAGCCTGACACTCTACTCAAACACCTCTACCTGGCACAGTTGATACTACAAAGAGACAGATAAATGGCGAAAAACACTGGCATAAATGACACCATGGCTACCTTTTGACCCTGTTAACTATAACTAACTCTGCTGTGATGATTTAGTTGGTGACAGCTCAAGAATCTTGTTGTCTCAAGGTGAATAGCCATTGTTAAAAGTCATAGTGTTAGGATTTTAACTATTCCTCAGACTGCAGATGTCTGTACCTGCAGCAAGAGAGCACTATCCATAAGACAGAAGACAAACTATGTGACTCATGTTTGAATACGGAGTGTTAGATTAGTTCGGAATCTGGGATATATACCTCCACAAGAGCAGAACGTGCAGTCTCTGCCTGCTTCTGAAGAGAAGGAATGTTCTCAGATGTTTTCAAAATTCGAATCAAATGGTCCCGGAAAAATTGTACTTTTTGTAGTTCTTGAGCAAGAATGTTGGCATCACAACTGAGCCCACGGTGAACGCTGTCCGCTTCCTTTGCCTGAAGCTCGAGCTGAGCTAACTCCTCTTGAAAATCAGATACCTCTTCGGCTGAGAGCTCACTGTGTTTTACCATACTTGCTGCTTCCAGAGCCTTCCCCTTAGCGGACAGTTCCTGAATCAGTAGCTCTCCTTGTTGAATCAAAAATCACGACACCGAAACCACTGCACAACAAGGCCAAGGACAACAATCAAGAAAATCCAGAACGGATGTGGCGCTTTTTGGACTCCTCAGACTCCTCCACAGGATGAGGTGCTCAAGAAAAAGTCAGGTGGGACACTACAACTCAGACCTTTCAAACCCAGGTGTCAGTAAACAAAGTGATCTGACTGCTTCTAAGCACACTATGCATTACCTGATCACTGATATGGCTACAATTTTCTGAGTCAACCAATCTGGTTATGAATAGATCCTTTGCTTGTATGCTGCTCTGCTCCTAACATCAGCCAACCAGCATAGAAACTTGAACAGAAGTAGTATTGCCTTGCCCCTTACCAACATTCAGAAGATTGATGGGTTATTCTAGTACCTCAAACTGCATTGAGTAGCTCACTGACCCTCGACTGTGAGGCAAAAAATTCGTTTAAAACATCTATGCCTTGTGGGAAATAGAGTTTGTAAATGAGGAACAGCATGCGTTTCAAGAGTGTGAAGATACGCAGGACAGGGAGCAAAATTTGGCATGATTTCTTTGGCTTATTTGGTACAATACACTTCACTCCCAATACCACACAAATTACAATGTTGCAGCCTCTCCCGTCCCATGGACGTCTCTCAGGCTGCATGTCCCCTGGCTCTCGGAGCTGAAACGCCTGCCCGAAATCTATGAATGTTATGTGTCCTGTCCCCCTTTTTAAGTCTGCCACTACAATCTCTTTTATAAATATCTTGTGGCACGATTTCTGACATGAAAAAGGAGTTGGATTTTATTTTTGAACCAATTGGGTGTCTTTGAGTTGCCGCTGACTTTCAGCGCAACTCATATACATATTGCTCTC
The DNA here is from genome assembly GCA_032356285.1 of Smithsoniella earleae. Lineage (NCBI taxonomy): Eukaryota > Viridiplantae > Chlorophyta > Ulvophyceae > Smithsoniella > Smithsoniella earleae. Next base: position 15,779 of record JAULKQ010070376.1, on the reverse strand, counting down.
TCCGTATAATCTACGCCTTTCTGCCCTGTATACTATTTTTATCATATATTCTGGGTCGGAATGTTTCATGAACATGCTGCCATTGCCAAAGATCATAATTTCTTGTCCTGTCCCAAACTTGCTTTCGTTGCAACATTGCAATCTATACAGTATACAGAACTCTGTATCCACAACTATCCTACCTGTGGAAATAAGCAGCTTCCACAGTCTGAAAGTATCAACCAAGTGCTTGGCAATGTACATGTAGCAACCAAGTTGGCTATGTTCCCATTCCCAACCTATTCCCATGATGGGTTGTGCACTCAGAACACGGTACCATTTTCAGCAGAGGAAACCATAGATACTGTTTGATTGAAACTGGGATCGTACTTTTGTGACTAAATATAAAATACTCCTGCTCATAGGCAATCAATGCCAAGTGTGACAGATTTTGCGTTGTACAGCCCGACTCTGCACTACTTCAGCTGATAGCTGCTAAACTTGGGTAGTACTATAGAGCATTCAACTACATGTGCTCTAGATTACTCAGGCATCCACTGCACTAACTGGTGCTGAACTGTCATGTGGTGCATTACTCCATCTTCATTATCCTGGAGTAAAAATGCACATGCACCACCCTGGCAGCCAAGAGGATTTTCTGGAGAAACAGGAACTTGAGTTGTCTACTAAAATTGTGCAGATGAGCAGGAGCTATTACAAAGTAGACAGACAATCTGGATGCAGTCAAGGGACATCTGTTCCTCCTTAAGTCATCAGGATGGTGTTACATGCTACGTGAATCACCCTTGCACGTCAAATCTGCACTTACTATGTAACACTGAGAAAACAAACCATTGGTTGATCACAGCATGGCTTTAATTATGATTCAAGCTTTCCTTGTCCAATTACATGTTGAGCTACTGATTCTGCACCTGCATTTTGAGTGCAATTTGAACTGTGGTAAAGTGCTTGGTTGCCTTTCAACATTCATACTGCCACAAGATAGCGGTCTAAGCACAAGAATAATACTCAACGACAGTTCATACATGATAGAGCTTTTTTCTAACTGGTCGTAGTGTCTTCCCCCTGCTCAGGATTGTTTCATCTTGAATGGCAACTTGATGTCAGTCATTTCAACTGCTGCAAGGCAGCTCCAATGTTTGACGTTGTTGATGTATCAACTCGAACAAGAGAATAACCATCATTGCAACGCAGCATTTGAAATATCCACAATCAGTTGTCTCTCCTATCCAGTAGCTGATGTGGACACCAAAATAAAAATCAATGGTAGTGACTACATATAACGTTTTGGTCAAGTTCACTGTCAGGCAGCATGAACCAATATCGGCCCTATTGCCATGACGAACGGCATATCCTTCGCAGCTGTGCTTTCATTCGAGACACACGCAAATAGGTTGGTGGGGAACTGGGGAAGGAATGTCGGGAGCGGGAGAATAGATTTCAAAGCCGTGGTGTATCAAGCACACGGAATGGTAAAATGGAATATCATGAAACTGTATTATGTTGACATCATGGCTGCTCGCAGAGCGTATGGCTCGTCACGATGAAAATTCGAGATCTTCTTTCCCGCCCCCATATGCCGGCCCCATTTACCCGCCATCAACTCAAGTATCACGTACCTCAGCCCTCACTAGGCAGTCGGCTTTCGACGACTGGAGTTGTTTAAACGTAGAGTGTCTCATGTCAACTTGCTGCTTCAGATGCGCTGCAATAGTGTAAGAGTTGCTGACTTCGTCCAAGACATTGGTCAGTGCTTTCTGTAACTGATGCTCAGCACGCATATGGACACGAAGAACATGCGAATGGCGATATTGGGCGTGTACTTCGTGCCACTGCGCCCATGTTTCGTCTCTTTGTCTCCTGCAAGCTACAATTCAGGCTTTTCTGAAAACTCTACTCCTGCCAATCGGCGTGCTACAGATCACCCGTTATTGACCGATATATTCGCAGGAACTGCAATCCAGGAACTGTAATCCAGCAGTCCAACCTGTAGAACTACCGTATCCGGTCAATAACCGCACAGGCGAATTATCTTACCAACCCGACGGAACAACTGTAGGATGTCTCGCGTTACTTATCGTACAGGTGGGAAAAAAGTTAATTATGTCCTTCTTTTCCATGTTCAATGGCAGGCGGCTCGTGCGTGCTTTTTGTTAGTTCACAGATTCTGTTTTCATTGGTATACAAGCACTTGTTGAAGCTGCTTGTCTGTTGTGTATAGCGCGTTATATCAAGTACTCAATGTCGATAAGCCACCAGTTGTAAGGAAAACAGTTTTTCGACACCAGTTACGAGTCTTTGCGAGGAGATTTGCGCCGTGCCGGTGTTCTTGTGTTGGCATGTCAGCACTACAACTCGCCCGTTGGCGTCATCGAAGAGCGTATGACAAACCGAGGCTATAGGCTGTACTGAAACTAGAATTATAATATTAACTTTTACAAGTAGCCTGAGCGATGCTATGCGCAAGTCTGGTTAGGTGTGCGTAAAAATTAAACAACGAGCGTTGCATATTGAGCCCTGGGTTGCGGATAACAAACCATCTAGTGGATTTCAGATAGTTGCTTTGATATTTTACCCAAGTTTGCAACGCCGCTGGGCAATTATCTGGTAGAGCGGCTTGCGCTGATTCACAAGCACAAGCAACACCTAATGCACAGCTCAACACGACTCACTGTGCAAGCAGTAATGATAGCGTAGAATACAATTCAGTCGACATTACTGTGCAGTGGGGGAGCAGGACGAAAAGTATGCGCAATATGACGAACCCGAGATTAGCACACTAGAACAAGAATAGTTCGTCACCGACCACGCTTACGCAGCTTCAACCACTCGTAGGGTTTTGGATTCCTAAATATCGCAAGATGAATAAAATCTGCCGTGACACAGTGCAAAGTCAGTGAATCAGTCGAGGAAGTGCTTCCGTACGACAATTGAACCTCGAAAACCCCGATTCAAGCTATCAGCTCGAGGTCAGAGTTCGATTGAGGCAACAATTTTCATTCAAGATACTCACATAAGAATCTTTCTCTCGACATACTTAGGTATTATCGCGTTTGAGATTGGCACGTTCAAAATTGGCTTGTAAGATAATTGACCGGATGCGGTAATCCACACACGCAGTGGCCAGGAATGGACTCATAAGACCCGATTATTTTCGTGCATTATGAGAATAAATTCAGCTTTCAACCCTTGAAACGTCAAAGCAAAAAGCGACGCGCGCCGTAGAGAGCGAACCTGCGCCTGTTCTGAATCTTGGCTCCTTTATGGATGGATTTTTTCGCTTCTAGAATTTTCTCCTCCGCTTCAATGACAGCATCATGATGTTCACTTGCCTTGATCTCAGCACGGCTGGACAGGCACGATCTTAACTTAGCACCGACAACTTGGCAGTCGCTTTTGTTGCAAGCTCCTTCCTCGTCTGCACCAACTGAAAAGCCCCTGTCATGCAGACTTGCACCAGATCCTTATCTCATGTACAATAGGTCAATATATGCGCCTAATTCTACAAGCAAGCATGCACCTGCTATCGAATAATGGTGCTGTAAGTCCTCTTTTAAAACAAGCAGGGAAAATTTAAAGTCTTCATAGCGTGTCACAGCGCGTGCATGATCCCTGACAGAATCCTGATGTGCCTGGTCAGCTTTGACTGCATCATTGAAAAGCAAAGAAGCAACACCACCAAGCTGCAACCCTTTGTAAATTAGGTGCAGCACTTCGATCCCTTTTGACCGATGCTCTGGGTCAAAGCCATGGAAGCTTTCAGCACTACTATGGCCCTGACTGCTGAGCAAGCACCGTAGGTATTGGTCATCAGCATTTTCCTTGAAGTTTTGGTTGTCCACCTGTGTGCAGGACAAAGGCTGGGAGAGGTGTTCCTCACTTACTATCAGTAGGATGAATAGAGGACAATCCATATTGCCCTGTTATGGTGTATTTTCACACCTTCTGTTGCATGATGCTTTCTACATTGCATATCATCGTCTCTACAAGTTCTAGGTCTAGTATCCATTCTGAGACAGCACCCTTCAGGCGCTGCAAGCACGACTGATTAGACGAGATGTCATCTCTCAGCTCCTCAACACACTGACTAGCCCTCTTGGTAAGATACTCCAAGTGCCGAAGCTGGGCAGAAACAGCCTGTTCAGCTTGCTCATCCCACTTGCTGTCAGATTTATCTCTGAAGGAGTTCAAGATCCTTGAAGCTGTTTCATAGTCATCGCATGACTGAACAAAATCCTCCATCTGCGAAGTAGACTACTGCGATTGGTATCTGAAGGCGATAGAAGATTTTAGCACTGAGTAGCAGTACCTTGAGTTTCTTCACAGATATATGGTGAGTCATGTCTGAGAGTGCACAAAATCCTGTACAGACTTGCTTCATGACAGCAGCACAGTGCAGCACCAGCGTACACAGGAGGGAGTGTGGGTCCTCATTGTCTTTTGAGCCCTTAATATGGTCCGTATCACCACAAAACTCGGAATTCTCTTCATGATGATGTGTTGTAGCGTTACACTTTTCCTCAGGGTCTGCCGATGGTCTCCAATCATTGATATCATTTTCAGATGGATCAGAGACACAAGGAATTCCACCAGCAAAAGTCATTGTGCTTTCCCTACTGTCACTCACAACCTCGTTGGACCTCTGCTGATATAGGTTGTGGTTGGATTCCTCCATTCTTGGGCTACTATCTGTGCTATGGCCATAGGCTGCCGCGAGCATTGCTTTAATGTACTGGCTCGTCTTTTGCTCGATTACTAGCTTCTTCACTACCGCCTGGCATTCTATCACCTTCTGGCTCGCGGCTACAGCATCATTTTGCACTTCACATGCCTGCGTGAGCTCCTCGTAGCAAAATGTAACAGGGCGTAGGTCCGCATCACGGACACTGGCATACGCTGAATTTACATTAGAGACATAGGATTTCCTCATTCTTTCAGCTTTTTCTCTCTGACAGCTTTCATGTTTTAAGGCCTGTCTTAGTGCCCTTCTAGCCTTCTTGAGCCGAAGGCCGATGTAGTCAAGTGTGCTGAGCCAGACTACACACTCGTGAAGCACTCTCGCCTGATTTGATGCAGCATATGCCACTTTCGTAGCCTCCCATGATACGAGAGGTGTGATTGCACTTTGTAGTTCATCATGGTGATGCTCATCAAAATTCATGTTCGCGCACGGGTCTGCTATGTCCGGCGTTTCACTGCCGTTTGACACTGAGCGCCATTCAGTAGTAGATAGATTATCGTGGCTGGAAATTCCACTAGCATCTACGTCCGGCACTTCTAGTTTCGTTCGTACTTCGCTGGACTCCCAGCAATAAGTTTCAGTTTCGCAGTGGCTGCTAATCCGCAAGAGATCTAGCACGGCGTTGCAAGTAAATAAGTAGTGTTTCAGGCGCCGTACTTCTCGAGCTGCTCCTGTTGCATCTATTTTAAGCTTTTGACGCTTGTCATTAAGCTGTTGCAAGCATAATTCTGCCGCTGAAACTCTCAAGCCAAGTTCCTTACATTGGTCACCCCTTCTCGCGACGTCCATGTTTATGTCACCGCTTTCAGTTCTTTCTAAACTGCATAACTCTCCCGCACATTCACGCAAACCGTTCAGTTCCGCAATCTTCTGGCCAGCTTCGTGTTCATGAGCTAGAATATCGTTTTCAAGTAGCTTCAATCTTTCCCTCCATCTTCCAAGAGCGGATTCCAATTCCTCAGCATGTTTCCAAGCTTCTGGCATGTTGCAGTGTCCGATAACATTGCGAATCAATGCCATATTTGCAGTAGGCGAAGCTCGGATGTGCCCAGACGCTCACGCAGAGCTCAGTTAACCGCGAAATCCAGTTTAACAGGCATCTTGAGCTTGGTAGTGATGCTCAAACGTGTCCCTCTCATCTTGTTATGTTCATACGCAATAGTGGTTCAATGAGATAATCTTGTAATCGACTGAGCCGTTGAAGAGATCTCAAACAGCAAATATCATAATCGCACAATGTACTATCTTCGATGCATCATTATGCCATAAATTTTGTTAGCAGTACGGTGGAAACGGGTGTCATCGGATGTTTAATGACCCTCCCAGCATACTTAAGGTGCCCTTGTTGAAGACCACCGACTCATTTTTAAAAACAGAGCGAAAAGAAAAAGCTTTGGTAGAATGAACATGCAGTCTGTCACTTAACAATTCTTGTTGCTTATTGTCGTCGGGTACATCTCCAACATGCGATTTGCCTTTACATATCAAGCTGAAGGAACCTGTATACACCACTAGGCCACCTTGCAACAGGTAAAAAATACGGATACAAGTACGTCATGGTATGACTTACCAAAATTATGAAAAATACTACACCAGCGAAGGTTTCTTGCATGTCCCGGTTTCTTCCGTTATTTTTTGAGATCTTTGTAACGCGTCTGTATTGGTCAGAGCTTGGGTGGTAGTTAAGAAGGATGAAAGAAAGAATATTCGCGAACACACGCAATGCTCAGTTGAGTTGCACAAAAACGCGCTGCAAGATCAGGTTGAACGCGTGAATTAGAATTCTGGAAGCCTGTAACTAACTTTGCTTTCTTAACACAGTCTGTGCTGAGGGTTCTGGTGGCATACGTGAAACAATCTACTTTCGAAACGAGCGATCTTTTGACGAGACAACACAAAATATGTGCTTTTACACGGGCTAAAACTGGCATATCCACCCATTTTGCAGACATGATTGTGAAGTGCGAGGCTTAATACTCGTGGGAGCAGATCTGCCTCAGGCTTGGCTCCAAGGGATGAATCTATCATTGGTAGTCGTTGCTGCCTTTGCAGCTCTTGGGGGATTCCTGTTCGGGTATTGTCTTCTGAAAAGCTTGTTTTGGCCGACGAAGCTACCTTTTAGTCTGGTCTCTCGTTCCTGTGATGATTCCCATCCACCTATGAGTTTCGTGCAGGCACGACTTGGGGTTGATAGGCGGCGCACTGTTAGACATCCAGGAGAGCTTCAATACCTCCCCTGTTGAAGATGCTCTCATCGTGTGCACCGCAAAGGTTGGTGCTGTGGTGGGGGCGTTTCTTGGTGGAGCACATATGCACCACTATGGACGTAGGGGGGCAATATTCATGGATAGTGTGTTCTTTACGCTAGGGCCAGCGATAATGGCATGTTCTGTGACAGTCGGAATGCTCGTGCTGGGCCGAGTGCTCGTGGGCATAGGTGTCGGTACGATTCCCTTTCCCTCCGCCGATGAAACTCAGCAGCTACCTCAGTCGTAGTGACCGATCTGAAACCATTCCGAGCGATCAATCTGAAATGCTTTTTCGCTATCCAGGTTACTCTGCTGTGGTCATACCCGTTTACCTGGCAGAGCTAGCACCCCCACGACTTCGAGGCTCAGTGGTAACAACGTACGAATTGATGTTGTGCGTAGGCATGGTATTCTCTTGTCTTGTTGATGCAAGAGTACAGGTACGTTGATAAAATACCTCTGCGATGACTTTGCTTTTCATCAGCTGATCAATTATGGCAAGTTTTTTAGGACTGGGACAATAACTGGAGATGGATGGTCGGTCTTCCCATAGTCCCAGCGTGCTTTTTAGCTCTCGCGCCGTTTGTTCTACCGGAGTCTCCTCGCTGGCTTGTGACAATTGGCGACTTTTCTGGGGCACTAGCAGTTCTGAGCCGTATTCGGCATGGGAAGGTGTGATACACGTTGCAGAGTTTGTACTTTCATAAAGAAAGTGCTGTCAAGGCACATGTATGTTCGCAGGCTGAACTATCTCTATTCTTGATGCCTTTTGCTTTTGATTGTTTACTATTGGTCTTATAGAGACACTGGTCAACTAGTGAAGGCAGGACTATATCTTGTGTGTGAATCATTGTATATATCAGTGGTATTTGAGGAGATAAATTGAAAAGAAGAGTGGTTACAGTTCTAGCAACTAGTGAAGTCAAGTTCGATGTGATGCTCATCCTTGTACTGGTTTTTATCGACTTATGCCCTGGATGAATCATGGCTTATGAAGTGATTTTATTGAGTTTGGTACACAATAGTCAAGGCAACAGGGTCATAGTGAATCCTGGGCTGGCATCTTGCCAGATTCTTCACAATTCAGGAAGAGGATACACAGAGCGATATTTGTAGTGATGATGATAGCAGTATGAAGTTTTTGTACTTGCACTTCAACCAGGTTAGCGAGTACGTGTCTGACTGATCAATTAGTATACCAATTGTAGAAATCAATACAAACCGAGATCAGTTTGGTGCAACATAGCACGTCAAGGAGCACACAGTCACTGTCTTTAGAGCATGCTGAGCCCAGAGCTAGAAGGACGAAAAAACAAAGACAAGGCTGAAGATAAGTGGTAATTAGAAGTGTCATAAATGTAAAGTGGTTTTTACTTTGTGCCGCCTATAGCTTACAAAGATCTAAAAATGGCTTGCTGGAGATAGCAAATGCCATGCACTTCTTCATGTGCTTAATGATGACATCTGTTTGCTGTAATCTCAACAAGTTTGATGCACGAGAGTTATGAACTAGGGTTGTATTAGTGTTGAATCTGCAAGGTTGACAGAAATCATTGAGTCCATATTCTGCTTGTTGCACAAAACTAGCCTAGAGAAAGAAGTATCAAATAATTGCCACCAATCTGTTTCTGGCTTATGAGTAGGCTGTCCATGCAGTGTATCAAATTAGTGGTGTGTGTGACTCCATCTTTCTAAATTTAATATGGTGCTTTGCAGCCACATGAGATCAGACACGAGCTTGACGAAATACGTGAGGGAATCAAGAGTGAGCAAGTGCCCAGGCACGATGTGCTTCCCCCAGTGCCCTCACATTCATCGTTGGAGTCTGGATCATCTCTTGCTCGGGGTAGTTCTCATCCCGGTCCCTCTAGTGGTGCTAATGGTGATGCACAACCCAGCTTTGATGCTCCATCTTTCACTGTGGAGAACCTTGGAGCCCCGGTTAATGAGGTAAAGGATTCGTATGCAAGTTCTCAGGCACTGTTGCAATCCAGCACTGATTGGGCACATTATTGCCTGTCAAGATATATATTTATATTTATCTCCAGACTGGGGTTTTTCCCGCCGCAGGCCTGAGATTTAACATATCAGGGCAGATCACAAGTATTTGCACGAGTGTTTACAACAGGCAATCAGCTAGACTCAGATAGTAGAACCAAATTAGAGCTCCTGTGATGGTTCCGGTTATCGCTTACCCTAACAAAATCAGGGTTTAACCCCGACTGAATTGCATAAGCATTATGAAATTTATTTTCATCAAATTTGAGCGACGATCTCATTCAACAGAAGTAAAGATTATTTTGTTTCAACCTGGGCAAAGAGGTGCCAAACTTCAGGGAACATCAACGCCTGTTTGAAACGCTGTTGTCAAGATTTTGCGCACGTTCTTGGCAAGAGCATTCAAAAGTAATGAAATCATCGTTACGTTATTTACTTCTAATCCAAACGCCTTCACTTGGGAACAACGTCGCTCTCTGATAAGATACTGTAGATATGTTGCTCTAAGTCATAAACACGATAATTGCGTCGAATATAGGATGAAAATTTCAAACTGCAAGAAGTACACACTAAACCATCCCATACGTAACATACATGATGCTGATCCACATTTGTGAGAGCTCCTATGTTGGCAGTGGCTCTCATGTCAAGTTGGCAACTCGTAATTTCAAGCTGAGCTAAACTAAAAGGATCTATATCAAGTACCGATTTGACCTTTGGATACACCTGTTGTGTTGGGACAAGCGCTATTTGATGCACTTGCTGGCTCATCCATCATGTAGTGATTGCACTATTCAATTTTCTTTTCGTTAGTTCTCTACCTACATCACTTCGTTTCTATTCTCTGCTTGCTTAATGTAAAACAACGCTATTTTTGAGGCTTTCTGTTGGAGGCACAATCAAGTTGGACTGTCATATGGATTCAACTTTCTGAAATTTCACGCCTGCGATAACAGGCAGGGAATCAACACACAAATCATATTAAACGAGTCTCAGTAGCTGAAGTTTGTTCACATGACATATTTAGTTCAGTGTTTATTGTTGATCTTTGAGAATAAGTCGGAGTTGAACCCTGTGCCCTGGCCTGTAAGAATATGTAGGAATGGTGCAGATGTAGGAGGTGTTTACGTTGCTGTTGGGAGCAGAATTCGATGTCTCACCCTCAGGTTTCAATTCAAGGTGTGTGCGCGGCAGTAAGTGCACATGCTATTAGCCTCTCTGTAGGCACAACGAGCTGGTGCTCCTGTAACATGCTACAACCTGTGACTACCCCGATACAGAGTCGGCTTGAAGTAACTCGAATGGATGGGGGGATTTCCCCCATGATAAAGCATCAGTAGATGTTGAGGGCAGGCCATAAGTTTTTGCAGAGTTAGCGTACGAAGTGCCTGGTATGAGGCTAGATCTGGGGCCGTGGATAGGAGGAAGCGGCTACTCTATTTAAGTGGGTGGCACGAGGATAGTCAGAGACTGTTCGTTTTCTGCCTTTTAGTGTGCAAGAGCCAGAGGGTTCAAAGAGTTGAATTAAAAGAGTGCTCGCAGTTGTGTAAGTAGAAGTTACTATCGCTTCACGCTGATATAAAGGTTAACCAGGATAAACTAAGATACCAGAAAACTGAGGAGTCCCCATCTGTCCCTGTGGCACTCCCTTATGAGTGTGACTGTGCGACTCAAGGGAGCTGACTCGTTGCGACCCATGGCCAGGCCTAGCCTTCGTTATGGCGGCTAGGCCCCCTGGTGACCACTCATGCAGATCACGAGGATTTGCCCCCGATATCTCAGCATCGATCTACCCGTATTTGTTATCTATACGTTTATGTAAATCACTGATTAATGGCCATTGTGACTGCAATAATGCATATGACGTAACATTGTGTCAGAGTCAATGCGATGTATTTTTGACGTGTTAAAGAATAGATGCAATCTAAATACTGCCATGGTCTGGGGTTAGATTGGACTACGGGTGTTGTGATGATTTTTGTATCAAACAGTTCATTAATCGATTTGCAGTGTGAGTATCTGATTGGACCAAATTGCGTACAGGTCAGAAGTGGCACGCATGGAGAATCATGCTCTCTGCAAGACATGGTAACTGAAGGGTCAATACATGATAGAGATCTCCATAACACGCCATTCGCTGCAACAGGTATGTGTTGAGTCCTGAATCACCTGTTCATAACTGTCAGAGTTGCATTGTGTTCATAACACCCATTTCAAACACAGGTGGTTCTGGCTCGGATTTAGTTGCAGCAAGTGAAACACATCATTCCAAGAACCATGTGTCGTTTGCGTCTGGGGATGTGACTTCCAGCTTTCATGGTAATGGTCAGCCTCAGGTGCTCGACCATTCTGACGGCAACCCTCTCGCAATCTCGAACATTTGGAACCTAGCTTCAGGACCATTTCGAAAACCCAGCAGTAGGAAGTCCTTGACCATGAATAGAGGTTCACATGGGTATGCATCCGTTTCGAAGTCACTGCTGTGCTTGCAACGTGTACTAACTAGCAATTTGTAGCCTATTGTTCTACTGAACCAATGATTTTCTTGTTTGATTCTGTTCAACAGTGATCGAGGAAGCGGGAGTTGTGTGGTTTTGATATGAGGTTGTGTGTACGGTTAAGTCAATGACTATTGCTTCTGCAGACCAGATGATGTACTTCACTTGCAGCCTCTGGGGCACAGTATGCAGAATGCTCTGCACAACTTTCGCAAGTCCATTGCTTGGGAGAATGCGCATGGCTACCACATGCACCACCCTGAAATGGAACCGTCTAGAAGTGCACTGTTTTACAACATGAGCACGCCGTGGCTGACCAGCGACAAAAAGCAAACCTTCCTATCTGTACTGTACGATACTGTCAATGATAGCTGTGTTCTTCTGCTTGAAGCTCTTCATGGACACAGCCCTGACGAAGTTGCTCATAACGAATGCTTGACCTCACACCGGTTGTCCATCCGGAGCTCTGTCAGAGATCCCAGTGGTCTGTGGAACCCTTTCAGCCCCAGAGATGATACCCATCCACCTTTTCATGCTAACCACCTGGACTCAGAAGTGTCAGGATCTGTTGGTGACTTTGATGGCTTCCTTGCTTCTGTGGCTCCAGATTCTGGTGGCATCAAGTCCACCGATTGCCGAGCAGTCCGAATCGGCCTGGCTTTGGCTTTCTTTAATCAGATTTCAGCCTCGACATCGATTCTCAACTACGCCCCTGAGCTTATACAGCAAGTGGGAATTCATGACAAGGCATATGCGATGAGGCTTGCTGCTCTTGTCAGTGGATTCAAAGCCTTTGGTATAATTATTGGTGTGGTGCTTCTAGCATCTGTAGGTGCATATCAGGATTGCCATTGGTAGCGAACCTTTGCGTCCTTTGTTCCCATGTCCAATTTTTGTCACTAATAAAGAACAAGCTTGTCAATAATAATTAGTATGACGTGTATTACCCTTGGGTTGCAGCGTGCCCGTGAACGCAGGTCAACTTGTTACTTCTTCATTCATTTTATCAAGGCATGTACATGAAACAGTTAGATCCGCTGTTGAGTATTTTTTTTCAAGCTTTTCACTCTGCATCGCAAAACTTTGATTCCAGCTCTGCAAATTCTCGTTTGATTTGAAACATTCGCTGTTCATTTTTTTCGTATTTCAGCACCTGCTTTGGTTGGATCTAGATGCTTGATACAGTCCAAGCACATTGGTCTTCGTTTTCTTTGTTGATGCTTGCAAATCTCAAGATACTGCTGTAAGCAACAGGTTCTAACGAGTGTGAGAGCATTAGGAGCAGGCTTGCTTTAGGTGCTTGCGAGCAGATTTTTTGAATCTTGGTGTCTGGTGTTCAGGTGTTGCAATTATTGATCTCGTTGGGCGGAGAAGTCTGCTGGCAACTGGTAGTGCAGGATGCTCTTTGGCGATGTTTCTGCTAGCTTTTGCTGTGTTGTCACATTCAGCCCCGTTAACAATATTTAGTATGTGTTGGTACATATTTATGTTCTCTTCATGCTGGGCGGGAACATTTTGGGTGATATGCTCAGAGATTTTCTCAATGAGGATTAAGTCCTCAGGTATGGCACTGGCGACAGGTGCATTGTTTTTGTCTGGGGCTCTTGCCGATTTCTTCTTTCCAGTTTTGCTGAGGTGGCTTGGAGGGAGTTCATTCATTGCCTTTGGACTCTTAGCTGCCGCTGGATGGGTCTACGTTCTTGCATGGGTCCCTGAGACCCGGGGGCTTTCACTGCAAGATGTACAGAAAATTATTTAACTCAGCAAGTGGTGTTGGAGAGTGGTGCTCAAGCATCTTCAGGGCTCGCAGGAGAGGTTTGCAAGCACAAGTCCTGAGTGTAATCAAACAGGGTTCCCTGTGCTCCAGATGACCATTTGCCAATAGCTGCCAGTAGTATTTGTAATGATGACATGATGGGGCAGTTTTTTTGTTCGTATGTCCTTTAGAAATGCCACTGATTTCCCCATTGCTTCTACACCAGGCTCAGGTAGGGAATGTTGTCCGGAAGTAAGTGCACAGTTATGAAATAATGTATTGGGAAAGATTGTTTTCAGTTTGGCTGTACTTCGATGTAGTTGCAAAATGGTACGTTAACAACACAGAAGAGCCTTCAACACACATGTCACGCTCTTAAGGCTGTCTGTATTTCAGAGAGTCGGTGTTCAGGGGGTATACAGTCATCCATCGGTGACGTGGTAGATCGGTAAACACCGTTCAAACGCGTTACCAGCTCTGGGCTGGATTGCCGCGAATATATTTGTTCAATGAGAGGCCGTTTGAACTAATCGTGGTCGTTAATTGTAGAGCAGAAAGATTTTGTAAAACGTGTGCTGGGCAGGATTGTTGAAGCACAAGTTTCTGGGGATTATTGCTAGTCATACTGCTCAATTTGTTGTATTGCTGCCAGCGTTACCGAAAATGAGGAGGATTTCTTCTCCTTCCACACAGTAGAGTGAACCACAATGACTCGATGCAATGAATACCTGAGCAGGGAGACTACCTGCTATAATTATTTCCTTCTTTTTGTCCAGAAAGAAGAAAATCCACTAACTATTAATTGCCGTCTATTTTTTCATTGATGGAAACGGAAGAAAGCATATTGCGGATAGATGAATCATCCCTGCGTGAGATACCAGACATACCGCATGTAGTGTGTGGCGTGTTATACAACACAAGCTTGATTTCATCTGGAATAACATTGCATGGGCTACGTCTATGGCACGCTTTGACTGCAGAAGAGGAGAATGGAACGGCAGCCAGATAAATCTGTCGGCGACAAATGTGCTGTTGATGCGTTTCCCACCCGTGTACTTGATTCAAATCATTCAGCGTGGAACAAGGACAGCATTAAAACCCATTCACCACGAATGGCCAACTCATATCATAGCAGGGTTTATAATTAATACTCTTGTGACAGTCTTGGCCGTAAGGTCGAGCGCGAAAGGTGAGGCTGCACTCTACTCAGACTTGACGACAGTATCGGATACTTTGAGAGCTTGACTGCTGTAGCGGTTCAATACAAGCTCTTAATACATTACTATGAAAATATGGGAAAATAGAGGTTTGTTAAAGTATGGATGGTTAATTGTGGCACAAACTTGTCCTGGTGCTGTTACTATGCACCACGGTGCAGATAAGTTCGCGATACACATCCTAACAGGCGAATTGAAATGGTCGAGGGTCACCAATGCCATCGAGTAGCAGCTGCCCACCGGAAACTGCTTGTCGGACACTCGTTTAAGGCTTCATCTCCAAATGGCCGTTTCAGGGAAGGAGCTACAGCCATCAACAATCGACCGCTGCGCAAAATTGAGGTACACGGGAAAAATTTGTTCTACTTCTTCTTGAAAGACAGCCAGCAGGTTGATGTGAAGCCACAAGAACCTCCTCCAATCGCACATGACGTCGTCCATGTGCACTTCGGTATGTCTGGAGCTTTTAAAACGATGACCCCACCTGGTGATGAACCAACAGCTACAACGAGGCTTCGTCTAGTCAACGAGAAGCTAAATGTGATTGCTCATCTCAGCGCAATGACAGTGCAGCATGGCGACGATGAATACTATCGGTATGCCGCCCCGGCATTGCATGCTTCGCTGACCCGAAAATTGCTATTTCTAGTGTATCTCTACTCTGTTCTGCAAGGATTTCATTTCTCAGTTTTTTTCAAGATGTGAGTGATGATGGTGACATCGGGCTGAATCCTTAGCTTTTGCACTTGAAAGTAAACGTACCTGGTCCCGTCAGCCTGGTTGCTGTAACAGTCTACACAAGAGCCCCGAACAACGCTAGCCTGCAGTACACATTTATTTTTGCCCAATTGCTTACAACGGATCGTCATGAATGCCGAGTAGGTCGACACCCCCTCGGTACTGGGGGAATACTTGTTCCGTATCTGATATTCAAACTAACTACCATACAGCACAACCAGTTTCCACCTCGCGATTTACCTACAGATTCGTTACATCCCAAACGGAACACGTGGGTACGGATACCGCAGGAAGGATAACAAAATTGACTATCTAGAGCCGCAAAGTATTCTTTGTGCTACTTGTCCTCAATTAAGTCCGTAGTGGACGTCTGCAGTACTTCAGCCGCCATGCACGTGTTTTCAGATGAAGGTAGACAGCACGACGTAGATGAACGCTCTATTATAATGTCAGAGGAGAATAGAATGCATCCTTTATGCATACCCCTAACCCCTAACCCTCCCACTATGCATCCTTTATGCATCCTATACACATGCAGTCCAATTTCATCTGACATGATAGTGATTGAGATGAACGAGTTGC
>JAULKQ010070365.1:0-20194 GCA_032356285.1 Smithsoniella earleae | reverse complement strand
GTGTGCATGATGTGCCATCTCAGCAGTGTGAAAGTGCGCCAGAAGTCATCTTTGGTCGCAGTGAATGCTTACATGGCTGAGTCTGTGGTATAGGGAGTATTTGCATCAGGCTGTTCAAAGACTGTTGGCCGGCATAGCGCCTCTGGACGTGGTTATTGCACTGAGGCGTGTCCCCAGGAGAGGAAGAGTGAGTTTCCTGCGTGGCTGCTACCTTACGCGCATCTGTCGAGGTGGCACAAGCCGGTTGGGACGTGGCTGCTGGCATGGCCGGCGTTCTGGGCGATTGCAATGGCTTCTCCACCTGGGTGCTTACCAGACCTCCAAGTGCTTGGGCTGTATGGTGCTGGCGCTGTGGTGTGCTCTTGTAGCTGCCAGGGACCTGTATCATAAAGTATCCACACATTCGACAGGAGCTTCCATGCGTCAGCTAACAACAATTTGGTTCGTCTGAGAAGAGACACACTGGGGATTGGTGGCCAAAATAGGCCTATTAGGGACAGGACATGTCATAGGTGTAGATATGTTATGGTATATCTGCTCCTAATGCCCTTCAAGCACCTGACAATGAACCTCATGAATGCCATAGTGATGTACAGACGTTTGCAAAGAAGTTACAGGTCGTACAACCACCATGTTTCCACTGACGGGAAGAAGCAGGCGCTGTAACACGCCATGTGAGTGACTGAGATGATAATACATGGCACTGTTGACATTCGACGCCGATAAGCCAACCAGGCCTGTGAAACGTGAGTCACGCATCGAGCAAGCTCGCCTGAATACCAAGAGGACACCAATGATCCAGCTGGAAGCTTAAAAGCACTCATCATATATTACCGTACTAAATACAAAACCTTCGCCACGTTACCTGTTACCTCCAAAGTTGCAACACGATTAAGTCACCTGTCTACCCTTCTCCGAACGCTTCGGCTCAAAAAATCTAATTGCTACCCGTCGTAGATCCAGCGAAGGTTCGTATTGACTACTGTACTTGCAAATCCTACTGTAGTTTGGGACATATCAGACTAAGATGACAGGGGCGCCTATTCCACATCTATTCCACACTACGTCATTCACAAACATCAGATCGCAGGGCACTTGCTGTCACAGCCAAATGCCAGGTGCACCCTCTAACAACAGACGAAAGAATGGACCGCCCGGCTGCTGCGATCTTTGCAACCGATGAGACACAGTCCCAATACGTTCAGGAGCCCTGTCATCACCGATTCAACCAGATACTGCTTCACCTCATTCAATACTGTCCGCTCTTTACTCTTGAAACATGGCTAGGTACAATTAAATCTATGCTGGGTTACAGCAGTTGGTTGAGAAGCACACCTGCGGCACAAAGCAGGCGAGAGACGTCTTGACCTCGTGGAGCCAACTGTAGCATTCCTCTCCACGGAAGTCTTGAGGGAGAGGAACTGGTGCAGGTGCAGTGTCAGGAACCTGGCCATTCAGGGCGGCTTCGCTGGCACTGCAGCACGGCTGGCCAGCAACATGTGCAGTGGGGGGTGCACATTGTTCTGGCTCACTCTCTGACAGTGACAGATCATCCGGCGACTACAAAAAAGGCAGACTCAATCTACAAGCTGCACAAACTGCTTCCCAGGGAGCAATTGCCCAACACATGCGACTGGCACTTATACAAGACACGGAGATGAAATATGACACACTTCGTCCTCAGCTGCGTAACCGTTCATCATGCTACGGGTGGATGGGTTGCGTGTACGGCCACTACGGCGTGCTGGCTGCGAGTGCTCGTTGGGGGCAGCGCGGCTTCTGGAAGATCTGCGCAGGTTGGGCCCTGACCCGCCCTGTGTGCGCCGTCCACGTCGACGGGTGTTAGAATCATCTGACGTTGCAATATCACTCAATTCTGCCTGGAACACCAGGCCTCCGTAACCAAGGGTACCAGGCACAATCTATGGCAACCAGTCTGCGTCCCAGCTGGCAAGTGGTAACAGCAACCAAGTTTGTGAGAAGCAAGAGATCCCCGCACCTCGTCAGAGCCGCCATCATCTCCGGAGTCTTCTGCCTCATCCTCTTCACGTTCGTCAATGATGTTGCGTTCAGGCTGCCTGACAGTGCGGCGTTGCACACGAGGTGGAGCAGCAGGCCTGTGGGGGCGGGGGGCAGCCCGGCGTCCTCTTCGCTGCTGAACGATCAGCTGAGAGCGGCCAACTTGGAGCAGCTCGTCATCCGCATCGGACTGGACGTACTCGTGGTCTGTGCCTTCTTCGGACGATATCTGTGGGTCGTCGTCTGACGAGTCCTCCAGCTGCACCATGTCATTCGGGTTCACAGTGGATGGAATACGGTTATGGTGCGCCCTGGATGCCGGCTGTGTACCATGCCGCTGCTCTATACGAACTGCAGCAGTTGTGTCTGGCGGAGTTGGTTCGGCGGGGTCAACAGGAGACCCAGATCCCGCACACCCTGCACAAACTAATACAGTACGAGTGGTTTCTTCTCATGAGAATACAAGTAGGAGCCGAATCGACCCAACAGTCTGGATATAGCTATTTTAGCTAAGATATGTCGGGTCTGTCACAGGTTATAATACCAGCATCGAAAAACAGCAGGGGGCACACGCTCGGGGACACACGCAAAACCGGCTCATCATCGGACGGAAGCTTCACAGTGCCCGCCTCAATTTCCTCCATGACCGTGTCCTGCATCCTTGAGCACCGATCCAGCGCATTCTGGACTGCCAAATCACCGGTCCTCTCCTCTCGGTTTCGAACAGTCCACTCCACTGCCGTACTGATGGGAGGTTGTGCTAACACCGAATCCGGACACCTGCCTGACTTCCAGTCTCGTATGGGTATCCCTGAACAAGACTCCGTTGCAGTCAGACAGCATGCTCCAGCGATAACGTGTTGAACCAGTCACAGGACTGACCTTGCGAAAGCGCGTTTCTGGCAGCCAGGCTCTGGTAAGGGTCCTCGTAAGGGACGTTGACTAGTGTGCCAACACGGCGGTCCCCGGCCAAATGGGCAAGCCTGCCTGAAGCAACGTCGTAAACTGCACCCGTGCTGTCACGGTTGATGATGTCCTGTTCGCAGCGGATGAACTGGTCGTAGTGTGCACGGCCGTGAAGATCCGCAGGGCCGTAAGAAAAGAGGTGCAGCTGCCCTGCGACGTCTGTTGTTAGAAGAGCGTCCCCAGAGGGAGTCCAGCACCCATCAAGGAGACATATGGGCGCAGCATCACACCACATACCCCTCCCTGGGTACGTGTGGCGCACATCAAACCCTTTCAGAAACTGGCCAGTCTCAACATCATGGATGCTGATTGTCCCGTCGTAAGACCAGGTTGCAACAATCCCAGGTATGACAGGGTGGGCAGCTAGCTCATACAGAGCCTTGTTGTGGCCTTCAAGTACCTGCAGCTGCTTCCCGTCCTGGGAGTCAAAAACCCGGACTGTGAAGTCCGAAACTGCAGCCATGACATGCTTGTCATCCAGCCCCCACACAATCTGCTGGACCTCAGGGGCTTTGAGAGGCTTGTTCCGCCGATGCTGGTGCCGTGCTGAGTTGTGGATTTCACAAACCAAGGTCAAACGCAGCATCCACTCAGACCCGACGTCTGAGGAAGTGCCAGACTCGTGGTAGAACGTTCCTGCAGCAACAGGCTGCCGACGAGAAGGGAGGCCGTCGTCACTGGGGGCTCGAGAAAATAGCCGAACTTTGCCGTCAGCGCAGGCTGTAGCAACGCAGGATCCGCAGTGGCTGAAGCGCATGCTTCGAATATCCCCCTCGTGACCGCTCAATGCGGATTTGGGATGCATCATAGGCCACTTTTCGTGCGGCACCGTTGCATGGAAGCCCATTTTGCTGCGAACACATTGTGGCATCTCCTGCAATTGTGTACGTACAGTCAGGAGCTGCAACGGCTTGTGGAATAGATGGATAGAGGACGCTCATACTTGCAACTTTTTGATAGAAAACTCGCTGCAGGATGATTGTATGGATCTAATCGGCCAGATCCATATAAATGCGGACGCTTGGTTCCCTCCTGCGGCCAGGAGAGTGCCACAACGGCTCCATGCACAGCACAGCATCGCAAACTCTGCAGCTGGAGCTTCGTTTACTGCACGAGCAGCTGCCTCAATTCCGCTAGCTTCCATCGGTGCGTTCGGTTGAGGTGGTTGTAGCTGCGCGCTGGGCAGCTCTGCTACTGGCTGAGCTTCAGTAATCTCAGTATACGGGGAAAAGGTGTACACTTTGCTACCAGATAGCGCGTCCCACACACAACACGATCCATCCGACGAGACCGATGCTAACGCATTAGTAATTATTGGATTCCAGTCTAAGTAATTAATCATTGACCTACACCCCATGAGTACTGATACGGGGTGTCCAAGCCTGTCCGGATCCAGCGACCACACCCGGATGACGGTGTCAGTCGAGGAACTTGCTGCCATCGAGCTATCACAGCTTATCTTTACGTCTGTTATCTCACCCTGCAGGAACTGGTGTATTATTTTCTGCCATTTAGCGCCTGTGCCTGGATCTCTAGACGCGATCTCACTCATCGTCACATACCTCGTGGCCACGGCATGTGTTCAACACCACTCCAGTGGTGAGCGACCAGATCTTCAGCAGTGCATCATCGCTTCCAGTGAGAACATATCGACTCTTCTGGTCGACTGCCAGTGCGTATACTGCTGAAGAGTGGCCCCGAAATGTGCGGTGGTGCCTGAGCTTGTTGCATATCAGCTCCTTGTTAACCAATTCCTGCTTCCTCACTGCACGCCAATATCCTTTACTTCTGCTAAAAAGATCATATTTCACGAGCTGTAATAGGATAGAACGGTACCGAGGTTTCCTACTTCTCGTCTTAGCAACGCGGAGGCTAGGGATCCCGCAGGAATCAGATTCCCCGATGAAGGGAACGACCAGTGTCTTTTGCATTCCTGCATATATGTATTTCATTGAAATTTTCAACGTTAGCTCATATAGTCTCAAAATCTCGTGGATGGCTGTTGTACACCAATGAACGGTATTGTGTACTGAGTCTTTGCGAAATGAGACACGCACCCGACACGTATTCAAAGCATATCTCCCAGCATTTACAAGGCGTTGGAGGTAGTTTGGTGGTACGCATTTAACCCAGTCCGGCGGATTGGGTTGTGATGCATCATCATCTGCAGTATTACGAACCTTTACCAACACTGAGGCACGAAATCTTCCCTCATCTTCTCAATATACCATAAGTTGTCAGGATCATTTGCTAAGTTGTTCTTTTTATTCACTCTAATAATACGTGTCACGACCATAGGCCAGCTCAACTAGAAGTTGAAAATCTGAGCATTCATCGACCAGAAAACGCCATATCGCATAATTTTCAAATAAGAACTTAAGCAGATGGATTTTTTTCATGGTTTATGGCTGATCATACTTGCAGACGGTTTTCCGAGTTTTCCCTCCTGCTGTAGGGCCTTCACGAGATCGGGCAGCACACGCTGTGCAGGTGATGCATCTATGTAGCGGAATATTAAGAACCAAACATCAGACTCGTTGACTGCCCCATCATGAGTTTCCATGCTGATTCCGACTGCTGCTCACATGTGTAGACCTGTTGTGCACAAAGAAATAGATTCGAATGTGTTATTGCGGTGCTTGGTTTATCGCTTCAATTGTTGCGCTGCCACGTGCATCGGTCCGTTTCGTCCATGCTGCGGGGAAGCGCGTAAAATAGCAAGAGCATCCTTCGCCACACGAGGGAAATCAACTATCAGTTCGAACACACTTCATTTTCTTTTAAAAACTATTGAGCAACTCTTTATGATGGTGCGGGAAACTACTTCGGGGCGCCGTCCATGTTGACAACGAACACAGGATCATGCAGCCGGAATATCGGACAACCCATCCGCCGCTCTTTCTCTGACCCCTCAATCCTAAGAGGGGAATGACTGCCGGCGTGCACTTCCTACTCGCTATGAGAACCTGAACTTTAACATGGTCGCCACTCAATCACGAGGCTCACTTGCTTCCTTTGTATTGCCGGTAGGACAACCATCAAGTCTCAAAATATGGGGATATTGGTTCGCTTTAAACTCCTACCAATCTCCCAAAAAAATATCCTGGAGAAAACTTGTCTTTTGTTCTACTGTTCTAGAAATAAGCATCAGATCCCCCTGTTAGAGGAACAGGCGCCAAGCATCTGACACCAGTTCTGCGAACTTATGATAGCTGTACTCAAATGCCGAAATACAATTCGTCCTTCTGAGAGTATGACTGAACAACTGGAGGTGGAACAGGTAGAATACAATGAGCAAAAATATGACCCTTCAAGCGGAGTCCATATTCAGCATTCAGCAAGCCAGAAGCTAAAGACTTGCAGATATGAAGATAAACTCCATGAAATACAGTCGAAGCTGCGTGAGTACTGTGAATATTGCGAACGTTACAGTGATAATGTAAAATAAGTCCGCGAATAGTACATTTGATTCCTGCATTGCCTGACGTTTCTATCAGAAGAGTTGTATATGAAACTAGTTTATAGTTTAGATGACCTTGAACTTTTGTCTTGATTACACCAACAGAACTTGCTTACTCCCGGTTGAGAGTATGCATGGTGCCCAGAAGAGTTCCGAAGTGGCATTTTCACAGCTTTGTTTCGTGCTCAACACGATTTGTTTGTTGTGAATATTGAATCCTTGTAGTCCAGAATCACCCACCTGCTTCAACTCTCTGCTGCCGTGACAGTGAAGGGCGCAAACGGACGACTGTGACTATAACCCTGTAATTGCAGTTCATGACCTAGCTCTTTGTGAACGCAAAGTCTGCTTTGTTTTCAATAAGGGACAAACCATTTCAATAACTTCTGAACGTTAGTACTAGAAGCGGGAACTACATGTGCAGTTACGCTGCGGTGATATCGGTCGCCTCTTGTAGGCATAACTTAGCTCCGCGCCGTAGACAAACCATTATTACGAAAGTAAGTCTTATTTTCTGTTCACGGTGTCATATTATCAGCTCTTTATGCGCCAAAATCGAGGTGCTAGGTACGATGATACCATATCAATGCAATGAGAATGGCTGCGCAGGCGAAGGGCGAGGATGCAGCTAGAAAAGCGCTGCAAGATATGTTTGAAGGGAAAAAAGATGTGCTAGCTCAAAATGATAAAGTAGAAGTGTCTGATGGCTCGGGTGACTCTGGAAACGGTGGATCAGGTGAATTTTTTAGTGAATTGTTCATTGCCAAGATGACACCAGTTGGAAAGAATACTATATCCTGCAGGCTGGTTTGGTAACTTCAACTTCAGAGACTGGTGGGATGGTTTTAGTGAAGGCGTTGATCCATATATGCGGTTCTTGGCCGCTTTCCTTGTTTTGAGTTTGTTCCCTGTGTTGGTTGACTTGGTGAGTGGAGGATGGCAGGTTGTGCCACAACTTCTTCGCCTGAACAGCGGCAGCAGACAGCTGGAAACTCTTGAACGAGCGAATGTGGTGTGCCTCACTTTTTTGTTATTCTATGCTGAGTTCTTCTTCCAGCAAGTGCTCCCCCAGTGCGACACCTTCACCTGACAATGTAACGCAGGCTGATGATGGCAATAAACTCGGGGCAGATGAAAAGAGTATCTTGGAAAAGTATGGCGATGGTACTGCAGATGTATAACATTTATCCCCTTTTTGAAAGGCCTTTTTGGCCTTTTGAGCTTGTGAATCCTGTTCGCTCTGACCATGGTCATGTGTCCGCAAGTATTCCGTACGAGAATTGCAACATGTTCTCGTGAACGGAAGTAAAGCTTGTAACACAGCAATTTTGCAGTGTCGCATTGGCTGTTACATGAGTTGGTGAATCTCTCACGCACGACATACCACTGACCGGTGCACCGTGTTTTAGACCGTTCCATAGTGAAGCTCAGTTCGTAAAATTGTTTAGTCAGGAGCCAAAAAACGTCTTTCCGGAGAAGTATGTCAATCGGAACGTCGTTAAATGTCGTTATAATAACAAGTTGAAGTCAAGCACACGTCAATCCGTATCACGATCCTGGATCGCTGGCTGTAAGGTACTAGTGCAAGCCTAGTGACACCGAGATTGACGCTTGAGTCACGTTTTCAAGTGCAATTAAAGCAAATGCCGGCATCATACCAGAGCACAGGCAGACTCGACTGTAAAGTTTCTACTGATTAATCACAAGAGGGGACATGCGCTCCTTGTCGGAAGCCACGCCCTGTAGTGTTTGTAAGTGACCCGACGTAGCATTGTAACATTTGTCTTTTGCCCTCAAGAAGAGGTGCACTAATCACTTGGTACATCAATTTCACAGATGATGCTTTGACGTGATCCCACTAGCACATGCACAAGTTCCCTAACAAACCCTTCAGCTGGTGCACCTAACCTCCCATACGTCTGCTTTTCTGCATCCCTTCTCTCAGCTACTGAACTCACTTTCTTGCTCGCTGCACTTCTCAGTGTGACACTAGCTGGATGCATCTCAGAGAAGATCCACATTAATATCATTGAGGGCTATCACAAGCATATCCTGGCTGCCTTGTTTCGAGCAACAAATAGATGGTGGATGCTAAGCCAGGCATGGCTAAATTTCGTTGGAGGTCCTAGCGTGGTGATATTCTCTATCACCAAGGTCTTTTTTGTTGGCAGCGTGTCCATCCAGACTGTAATTCTGTGACAGGCTGTCATGCTTAAGACAAGTTACTCCTGGCAGATTGGTTTCTTGGACATGGATAGTTGCACAGCAAAAATACAGGCAACTATTTCGGCTGAACTTTGGATCACTCAGTGAACAGAGGGGCCTTGACGTACGTTTCGTAAATTTACTGGTCTCAGCCACCTACTGGAGGGAAGAGGGAAAGATTCAAGGTAAATATGACAGAGAACAACACTCTCGCCTTGATTGGCTTGTAGCCCAACATCACTTGTTGAAAAAGAAGCCTGTTACACTGTTGCTTTTGCAAGGTAGCTCTGGACACAAGCCCAGAGGCCAGGAAAAGCCATGTGACTCGCACAGCTGTCAAGCATGTAGATGTGAACAGTTGTTAAGCAGCCATTTTCAAGGTCGTGAGCAAGGAGAATTGGTCACAGATACCACCAAAGAGCCTCTGTTTCCTTACTGTGTTTGTGACAAACATGAGTTGATTAAAGTGCTCCAGCATCTATGAAGTGTACCTTGCTGAATTTCTGATGGTTGTTATGTTTCGGAATCCTTTGTAATGCAACTTGCACACGCACGAGCAGAACCATGGACTTAGATTGTATCAATGCTGGAGCTAATGATGATTTGGAAGAATCCTGTGTCCCCACTGGCAAGACAAGGACGTGAATAACTTCCAGACAAACTTCTGTGACCACTAGTGCCTCAATAAAAGGTGTTGTAAGCGAGTCTGTGATGTATCGTCTTGTTCATGAGTGCCAGAAGTCTGGGCACTTGGGAATGAGAGTTCTCGCGAATGATATGGTAAGTGCACTAGCGAGGTATTCATTTATGTCTTGATGTACTAACAAGGAAAATGAAGTTGAATTGAACTGGTCTTCATGGCAAGGCACACACTGAAAAATACTACATGTAGGGATACCAGGTGATCAGCTCGAAGAGACTCGCGTAAATTTCAGGTGTGTTCGTTGAAAAGTTTGGATATAACCAAGAACTCTGCGGTCACTTTTATTACCAATTAGTTGTTAAATCAATCCTGTTTCTCGTATAGTTTCGTTGTGAAGACACAGCCCTCAATATAGAGCATGACCCTGGAAGTCGAGGAACCAATGCTGTGGCACTACAGAATTGTTCACATAACTTGCCCTCCTCTTTCGCATGCAACCATGAACTTACTACTGGCTTAGGATTGCGGTTGCTCCAAGAGACGCTACTAGGGACACGAATAACAGTGAACGGCGTCTGGGATACACATGCGAAGTTTTGTGGGTTTGTATGCGCGCTCATGATGCATTATTGCGTTATTTATTAGGACAAGTGCTGCCGTCTCAGGCGAGCTTTTTGAGGGAGCTTGTTGTTGAACATAAATGTGTTTCAAGATAGGCTGGAAAATCAAACATTCAGTGCCGTTAAGTCTGTGTTAGCAAAGCACACTATTTCTTGCTGAGGTTAAGTGTACTATCCAAGACACTTGGAACCACCGCTCTAACGTGCATTGCACAGCTCGCAATACTGAGTCCGGCTCAGATTCTCGCTTCTTGGATATACAGTCGAATCAAGTTGGATTTGAATGACTTCTAATTGCCTGTCGTACAGATACGGAACTGTGGCCGAAGCCCCTGCAGCATTTAACAAAAATCATGTTCGACCAAAGCGAACATGGTGCGGCAAAAATAATACTCTACAACACTCTATGACAAAATTGGCTGAGAATTCTGGCTACAGAAAGGGAAGAATTACGAGTAGAGGAACGTTTTCTAACGGGCAAGTGAGGTCTGTTGGCACGGATACTCAGTTGTGTTTCGAAGCACAACTTGTTGACGTTGCAGGTTGAGGTTGCAAACTAGTGATGATCACACAGAATGTTGAAAGGAGAGCCCCCAAGCTACTGCGTAGTGGAAGAAAGTTGAAAGTGTAAGCACTCTGTATCACACAAAGCGGGTCGAGCACACGGTACTTTCGCAACCAAATCCACTCTTCACTTCGGGCCCGCAACTAGTTTCTCAATTTATTTGAATCTGTCCAATCCGCTCTCGGTTATACTTGAACGGGGGAATTGAGTGTTGAGGGATTGGGGACTCGGTGCAACATGCATGCCAGGCCTGACCGTCCAACCGCGACCTGACCAAATGATGTCCATGAAGTGGAGCTTGCTGTAGAAGTGCCCTGTGCTTGTTATAGCGCGGCAACTAATACCCGGAAATATCGTTACAGTAGCAAGGCCCTGCAATTTATTGTCGAAATCCACCGGGTATCATACAGTTCCTTCATTGGTAAACACAGATGACTTTCTTTGGGACCACATACGGGTTTGTCATTACCCTGGGAGTATCCTATGCGGTAGTTTATGGGATGCACTACTACCAGAAGTACGAATCCCGGAAAGCATGTCAACACGCTTGAAACGCAAAATCCGTAGACAGCTCATGAACACGTTTATAAATGAAGTGAAGGCGTCACTCAAAAATTCAGGGAGAAGTCGATCGCGGCAGCGAAGGAGTACATTTCGCAAACGGTGGAGCAGAGCATGCGAAGCAGCGGGGAACTGGAAGAGTAACCTACATGTACGGCACCAGAACACGACAGATTCTGGTGTATGCAGTTAGAGCTTTCGGACTTAGAGCCGGTATTGCCTGAATAGCACTGTCGAGGGATTTCCCGAGGTGGGAAAGGAAGCTTGCATAAGAACTGAAGCCTGCATGCAGCGCACTGCAATGACACAAGCGAGGCAGTACTTGATAGGGATGGATCATAGTCCCTATCAATCTTACCATATCATGCAGTGATAGCTACACGAATACATCATACGGAGCAAGTTGAGTCAAGATGGAGTGTAACACAGTAATCTTCACTACTTCGATCAGCTACTGGAATGGTGACCCTGATGTCATAAAAGAACATATCTCTATTCCAATTTCGCAAGATATGCTTGCCTGCATGGAGCTTGTCTGTGGTATAACAGCCGAAGTGAAGAATGCTGGTAGTGCTGCACACTGCAAGTGCAATAATAGAAAACTAAGGCACATACAAAAACCGACAAGAGTTTGATCAACAGAACAATTGATAACACTACCTGAGGTACTCAACGTCATGAAGGAAGTGTGAAGAAACACTAAAATGTAAGGATCGAGAACAGTCACTACTGTGGATAGAAAATCCTTTTCAAAGTTTATGTTGACTGTGCTATGTTACATTTTGTTGCAAACATGCAAAAGAATTCCGTTCTGAGCATGCATACGATTCTCAGCTTGATCAAAAACTACAGAATAGTCAGCTTCCATAACTTCATCATCACACTCAATACCTCGTTCCGCAGGTAGGCAGTGCATGAAAATTGCACCAGCTTTCATATTATTCCGCATTAAGGAGCCGTTCACCTGCAGAGATAAATACAACGTCAAGATGCTGTTGCTTCGAGCAGAAGTATTCAAAGCCGACAGCTGTAACACGCGAACGTAAATCACCTGGAAATCTGAGAAAACCTTCATGCGGACTTCTGCTTCGTCTTTCTGCCCCATGGACGCCCATACGTCCGTGTAAACTACGTCAGCTTGTGCGATAGCAGCTGCTGGTTCGTGGCTGATTTCCGCAGATCCCAGAGAGTCTGGGCCGTTCGCCAGAAACATCGTGCTTCCGTCGGGTTCATACCCTTGCGGGCAGCAGCAAACAAACCGAAATGGAAGCCGCCGCGCGAGACGAAGCCAGGAATGCACGATATT
Source organism: Smithsoniella earleae (assembly GCA_032356285.1). Taxonomy (NCBI): domain Eukaryota; kingdom Viridiplantae; phylum Chlorophyta; class Ulvophyceae; genus Smithsoniella; species Smithsoniella earleae. The sequence goes on along the minus strand of JAULKQ010070365.1, from coordinate 7,849 downwards.
ATTCCCATCTCCGACGTAAACTACTGTCTTGCCTTCAATGCTGCCAAGCTTCTCCTACAACGTTGAACTCCAGCGTAACACAGGGCACCAAAGAAGTTGCTTGCAGCTCCGTCACGATTTCCGCACTCTTTACGTCTAGCAGGGGAACACTAGAGGCGCGAACACTCGTGAAAGGCAAATTCCAATAAGTGCGACGCTCAGTTTACATGACATGCAATTCAAGCTACGCGCCCTTCGGCTCACCGGCGCCATCAACGGAGAGCGTATTACGAGCCTGATAGCAAGGTTAAGTGTGCGAGAGAGCACAGCATGGGTGAGATAGTACGGTGAATCGAATCGCCTAAAATGGCCAATTTCACGAGACACCGGTATATATAATTGGATACAATTATTACAACATGGACGGCGTCTCTTTAGTTCTCCAGAGCTCTCTTCTCTGTACGCAGAGACTTCAGAAACTGCCACTTTCCTCAGACTGTGCTACCCAGTTGTAACTAAAAAAGCAAAATCAAACAAAGTGGACACATCATCACTACCATGACCCCTTCCAACCGCATCTTGAGGAGCTGTGTACTATGTATATCCCAGTGTGTTTTTCTACTCAACTGCCGAGTATGGGTGCAATATAGGACACGTTGGAATCCCTATTTTCATATTAACATTACACTCCACAGCTGTCACACCGAGTGTATCTTCTGTGGACGACGCTCTTGATGCTTGTGCACTAAAGAAGTCAAGAAATCGGCAGAAAATAGGCCTTATCAACTACAGGAAGAGGGCGAAAAATCAGGGACACGCTGCAGCCAGTGTTAACTTGAGATGAATTATCACCATTCCAGAATGCACCTTTACAAACAAAGATTCAACCAGAGCTTAAAACTCAAGCAGTAGGGGTGTCATTCAGGCGCATGACAAAGTGAGCCGCCACCAGGTGAATATGCCGTAGCTGTGCATTGATTCCCCCAGTATGCCAAGACAGTGTACAGTGTGTACTTGGTATAAAAATCAGCACTCAGGAGGACAGTTATAGCACCCAACTGTGCTAATGAATCGACATCCCTGAGAGCTCAGAGTTTCAAGACTCAGCTGCAAGAAAATACAGCAAATACTACTGGACTCGGCCTGAATGTCAGTGTTGCTGTTTATAATCAAATAATCATATAAGTGGACATTTGGGATTGTTACCTCATGAAAGTGAGACGTTACATGCAACAGACAGACCAAATGCAGTTAGGGGCTTCGATGGTGGCTAGAGCGCCACATTCTTTCAGATTATTCAGTTGTCTGAAGATCTCTCACACTCACTGTCAACACTGAGAAAGCTAGGTGATCCCATTCCATATCAACTTTCCGCATCTAAATTCGACCACATCTTCTGGTGCTAGTTTGCAAGCTGGGTAAGAAAACCCAAAAAAAAATCACAAAAAAAATGCTGTTGACCCCTCAAATCCCTCACATTTTGTGTGGTCATACTGCTTATCCAAGGATACGAATATCAAGCCCATTTCATTCAATTGGCGCTGAACATCGACTGAAGAATATGGTGTGTACTCACTGCATCCAAAAGAAAAACAACATTTCACATTTAGCTTGTCTTAACAAAAATTGATGGCATGGTATGCAGTTTGTTGGCTACTCTGAGGGCACCACAATCGAGTGCAGTACCTGACAAGCAACGTGCAGATCCTGCCATACTTGAACTCAAGAGGGTAACCAGGGCTGTGACACTTCATTCTTCACTTCTTAATGATAATCTATTGTGACATATCAAAGTATGGAGCTTGGAGAAATACACACACAGAGTGGCTCCCTCGGGATCCATCCAAAACTCGAACAGAGACATTTCTCCCTAGCCCATTGGAGCACAATCTTTGCAGTGTGGAATGGATATAAGATTCTGATTTAGTTTTTACAGAAATTTGAAAAGACTCTCAGGCAGCATGTGGTGGCGGGAGCACATGCCTTGCGTGTGTTGGGGTTCAATTAAAAGTGGATAGCTTCATCAAACATGCATGCACCTTGAAATTGGACTAAGACAGCAGACTAAATCACCATTTCTTGCTGTCTTAAAGTCATCTTAACGAAGAAGCTCCCCTTGTCAGCCAGTAAATACGCTTATCAGCTTCGTTTTCAAGTCAGGGGTTGTCAGGTGGAAGCCGAAACCTTAAAAACCTTGAGTGGGTGCAGAGGCAGAAATCAGCAGTGAGTTGGTTGTGAAACAAGAGAACGGCGGCAGTTTCGCGTGTGGATGATAATTATTTGCTCACAACATGTCGTGAGTTGTCTGTAAGCACTTTTCAGCACAGAGTTCGCCATGCTCTGTTTGCCACAGGCAGAAGCCACACATACATCGCAGTTCTTGACACTGATGTTTGTTGGTGTTTTCATACACTCAATACAACTCATATAGATGTTGGCTAACATGTTAGAGTAATAGGTGCTCGATAGAAGTTGCATGCATTTTACTGAGGGGTAAACAAGGGGCTTTCCCACCCACCATTGAAGTACCCTTCGACAGACTACTCATCTGGAACTCCAGGACTTAGTCTATCAATTAGTACATGCGTAGTGGTTATCCAGCGTGCTTTATGAGTTACCAGAAACACAGTTCAGTCTGTTAGAAGCACAGTCAAATGATGACTAGGGGTGCTGTATCTGATTGGAAACACTGCTTTCACTTCTTTTTAGCAGACTGCATTTAATAGAAGAGTAGTTGCGTTGATTATGCTTTGACAAACAGCGAGCCTCTTCAAAGCCCAGTTGGACCAGAACAGGCGAATCTGCTTTGGCTTGAATCCGGCACTGTGAGCCGACAATGTGTGCAACGTCTGAAAGTTGTAGGGTGCCTCGAGTAGTGAGAAGGAGTTTGAATAAGGACGGTCAACAGCGTGAGAGACCATGTATCAAGTTGACCAGGCCGAGTGTCGATCGGTCTGGTTAGCAAAGCTTGGCGAGATTGGGAGGTCAACGGTTGCAAATTGTGCTGAGAGGAAGAAGCACTTGCCTGGATTGTGAGTGCGTCAGCCATAATTTGGCAAGGGTGATTGTAATCCGTGAGGCCGTTGATCACCGCCGCGTCCGAATACTTCGCAAGCTCCAGCAGGTCGTCATGACCATGCAGCCGGGCCATGATGACATCATTGAACTTTGACACCACTCGGGCTATGTCTTTGGTTTCTTCGCGCTTCCCTAGCTGAATAGTGTTGGGATCTAAGTACAGAGCATGTCCTCCCATGCGAAAGAAGCCCTGCAACGTTTATCAGAGTTAAACAATAACACAGAGGCGCATTGGAAAATTTAATAGCAGTCAGAAGTTAAGAGGTAGTCCTTTGTCTCACTCAGGGAAAATAGTGCTTCTTCGAATAGTGCAGTGATGAGCGTGTGAGTGATGATGGTCATAAGCGAGGGGCGTAAGGAAAGGAAGCCGAGTACATTCTCTAATGTTATGTACAAAAGCGTGTAGCTAGACAAGATAAATAAAAGTCTTATGCATTTCCTTTATCTGCAACGCTTAAATAAATTGTCAAGGACTTGGAGTGGTAGTATCTCACGGTTTCAAATGATATGCGTGTCCGAGCGGAAGGCTTTGTGAAAATCATGGCCATGGTTTGTCCAGAGAATGGCTTAAATCTCTCATCCCTTTCGTAAAACGCCGTTTTTGCGACTGTAGCATTCCGGAGCATTTGAACCACCGCATCAGTGCTGAAGTCGTCAATATGTAGAAAATGATGACGCCCTCCCGATGGAGGATGGATCCCTAGACCAGAATATGTGGCACTCCGACATTGCGTGTCCCTTTTTACTGCAGGCCCTTTGCTGTGCTGAGCACGTTGGGTACAGAACCTCATCTCACCCACGTTTTGCTGTGGGACCTGCTCAGCTCCGCCGTTGACTCTGCAGGTTATAGTGCCAAGAGCTTTTAGTACATATATATCTGGTCTACGAGCTCCAGTTTCAAAGATTTTTCAATTATCTCCATGCTATTTAGTTGCCAGGAGCGAATCGAGTGAGTTAGTATCAACGTTCTAGAAGCTTCTATCTAAGGCTGTCGGACCGGCTAATACGATGTAATTCTATGATAACGAAAAGCATCGTGGCGGACACCTACTTGAGACGGGAACTAATTCCACTCATCATGACACATCCTTGAAATAGCAGCAGTGAAGCACTGTTGATTGCGCCACAATAACTAGATTGTGTCACCCTTCAGCGCCACTGTGGTTGGGAAAAGTGCCATTTATCTTGAAAAATCGAAGTTGCTGTGCAGAGGGTATCTGCAATGTACGACTGAGTCCGACACTGGAGATGGGATGCACTTCCTGCTCGCACTGAAGCCAGCCATGAAACACACTTATGCTTCTACTCTGTCAGTTATGTAACTTACAGACAGAACTCTGGGTATCTCATTGAGAATTTACTCAACTGCAGATTTTCATGCTCAACATGAACTCAGCGTCTGAATATTCTTCGTCAAACCCCGAACTCTGGTGAAGACATTGTATGTATCCACGAAGCTGGGCAGAGAAAGGACTGTAAGCAGCTGTCTCGTACTCGCAACTCGATTCACTAGATGGCAGACGCAAGTATAACCACCATGTGATAGTCCGGGCAGCAATCTTTCAATTTCTTTTTGATAAGAGCCAAGTCACGGCTTTGAGTGCCATACTCCTTGATGGAACAATCGACCAGGCACCATTGGCACTCCCAATACATAAAATTCAGCTTGTTTGATTTCATGTTAGGAGACGAAGCATCTCAAAGCCCAAGTCAAACAGGAAAGTCAAGGAGCTAACTAGCAAGCGTCGTTACAATGAAATACCCTGCCAGTAGAGAGATTTCACAAGAAGGTTAGCAGCATTATCTTCTTCTACGGCTCCATCTGTTCCGCACGATTATCTCACCAACCGCTCGGGCTGAAGCAATATCCCGTCAAAAAGTGAAACCGACTCGTCACTGCACGGAACTACAACCAGGCTGAAAGGCACAATGTACTCTGTGTTCCTGAACAATTCGACTATCTAGAACATTATTTCTATTCACTCACTGCGAACTGATTCCCATTCATCGAAAACTTGAGTGCTGTGGGGCTTCAATGGACGGCTTGAGCGTCTGTAACCAAAGACAGCTTGAACAAACTCTCAGGCTTCCGCACATATTGCTTGAAAACGGGTAGGATCACCTGCAGAAATGACAAAATTATAGCTGGCTAGGAGAATTGCATTGTAAAATAGTACCCTTCTGGATGAATCTGTAACATGTTCAATGGATAACAGCTATTTGTCCTTCTTGGACTTGGACATCACCAGGGTGTCTGGTGACAATACCTTGAACAAGCCCTGGGTAACGTCGGCAGGCTTCACACCACCACATTGTGCACTATGTAGCACTTCACTGCTGACGGTTTCATCGATCACCTTCGCAGCAGCACGCATAGCAGCATGGAACCCGGCGCGGTCCAAATTCTTTGCAAGCCGGTTCATCGACTCCCTGGTGACTGGTTCGACTCCGGCCGAAGCAGACGCAACATCCGCGCTAGTGCGAAGAACACCTGCCCGCAAGTCATTTCGCAAAGGCACCAACTGCTCTACCACAGACACCCCCTGCTCTGCCACTTGTGCCATGTGAAGTTCAACACCACCACAATTGTGTCAAGTCTGTTAAGCCTGAACTGATAATGGTGTGTTGGATCAGTCAAACATTGTTGCCATCCCTGACCAGCTTCAATATATACAACTCAAACAGGACACGCTGTGAGATATGTCAATTTTGTTGTCGCGAAGCATGACTGTACATATCTGACTTAAGATCTTCAGACAATTATATCCGAAAGGTTTTGATGCTTTTCCAGCACCACAAGGTCTCTACTGACCGGGAATATCTGTGGCATAGCTACTACTATTGTGCCACAGAATGTTGCTACAAAGAGCCCTTAGAGCAGAACATGTGGCTGTAGCATTGGGACAATTTTACATTACAGAGCTGTGCCTGACAACGTCAGCAGCAACCATGAGTTACAAACATAGTCTTACAGCATGATGCGGTGGTCAGCATGGCATGCAGCCTCTTGGAAAAACCGTGTATGATGATGCACAATCCAGGAACGACAGTACCGAGCCCTGACAGATGAATAGTATCGCATTAGCTGCTGTGGAGAATGTCGATGCTGCGAAGACGCACTCAAAAAAAACGAATGAAAGACGAATTGGTTGGAAACAATGGTTGGAATCGAAATCGGCGAGGTTGGTGCCGGGGGAGGATAGGAGGTGCATACCACAGCAGTCCCAGCAGCTTCGGCACATTCTCTAGCAATGGCTTCTAGCTGTAGGAGCTGAGGCTTCAGGAGAGCTTCGTTTGCGGACATTTTGACTGCTGAATCAGTGGGGCAGGGGCTGTTGGGCTCAGCGGTGTCTGGAGCAGGCTGGGCGCGACCAAGCAGTGTGGCTCCGGAAAAAATGCTGCCCAGCGTCGCAACGGCGCGAGAGCCGGCGTTCAGGGTGTCACAGAGGACCGAAGTCGTCGCTGTGGCCGCCGTGGGGCGGGCAGCATGCATCTGTGCTAGAGCAGCTGCGGTCTTCAAGTCTTCGTCTTCGGGCAGCCGGGAAAACGCAGCAGACATGATCAAGTCACTGCAGGCTTGCACCAGCGACGTGGCAGACGCAGAGTACCAGCACAGCCGAAGCATCCACTGGGGGGACGTAGTTTCGTTGAACGCCTTGCACCTTGCAAACAGCCGGTGCACAACGACGAGGAACTCCTGCACTCGCGATGGCCACACCATTGCTACAAAATCAACGCAGTCACAGCCGAGATTTCCAAGATTGACCACGAACCAGATCCCAGTGGTAGACAGGGTTGAGTCGGCTGTGATTCGCAAGAGCATTATCGGCATCCATACGCGGCCCGTCCACACCTTACTGAATTTGACTTCTACAGTGAGAAAAATGAAGAATAAAATCATTCTTGTGTTAGCCAGCAACCGAATCACAGCACAAGTTAAGGTGTTCACACCCTAGAGGCAGGAAGATTGGCCTACGCTATGCAAAGGGACAAACTTCAGTGAAGTATGCTGGGCACTGCAATTTGGGGCCAGCCCAGCTCTGCTTTTCTTTTCGGACGCATTAATTTAGCTATTGAATTCGTTTGTCCTCGTGAGCCTGCAACCATCATGTGCGCAATGGTATAGCAAGCAGGGTGCTGTATTGTCATTGACATATATTGTTGTCAATCTATTCACTTTGTGTACGTGCACGCGATGAGCGGCTCCAAGTCCTCCCACTTGTACCCTCCTCAAGTGCGTTGATAGGCATCAAACATAGAATATACTCAGAGCGAGTACACAGGGCTTTGTGCGCTGGAAAAGTACGTGCTCCATCGAAACGGGGAAGAACCATCCATGCATAACACTGTTTCTGTGACTGCGAGCATATGCTTTTGTTCGGATGTGTACAGCCGTTATTGCGCGGGTATTCAGGGTACTGTAGTCTGTATACTACCTGTATGCGTTGGTACTTGTGTGTTCAAAGTCGAACCTCATCGAAAAACCCGACGAACAGAAGTTTTTGACCTTGGAAAGAATGCTTTCGATTACTGGGTTCAGACTATAACTGCTCATCCCTGGCTATTCGACTCCAATACGGTGGCCAAATACTTGGAACATTTGTCCATCTCACTGTGAAAAACTTAAAAACCGCCGACTTTTTCACAGGTTTGCCAGAACAGGTGCAGAAGTGAGTGAGTTTTATACTTCTGGGTGCTTAAAAACGCTGCAGTAGAACGCTGTTGGTAGTGGCTACCAGTAAAGCCCCTAGACAGTTGAAGACAAGCAGTCTGTGCACATCTCTGTGCACAA
>JAULKQ010070354.1:0-20241 GCA_032356285.1 Smithsoniella earleae | reverse complement strand
TCTATCCGACAATTACCACCCTTCGAGAGTGAACCATGGGGAGCAGCGGAAGGATACAGCTTTATTCGAGCAGAAATGTTTCAGAGTTAAAGATACAAGTGTAAAGTTTCTTTCTAAGCGCAAAAAGTCCGCCGGTTTCACTGTTCACACGGTAAAGATCGGTGTATCCGATGATTGTATGAGTACGGTACTTTTTGGTGAAGAAAGGCCACAACTTTTCTGCTGTCACAATTTCGTCTACGATTTTCCATCCGTTTGGTCCGTGTGTTGACAAGTTCCGTTGCTGTATCACAATCCTCTTTCGCGAGCAGTCATGCGGATACTTACCTCGCCGTATCATCGTTCACACTCAATGTCAGCTAATGCTGTCTATTTGTTTGCTGTTTGCAAGTTTTCGTGGTCTTGAAGCAGCCAGCTCGACGGTTGACCAGGGTGAGCTCATGCCCACAATATCGATAGTCTGTGCCCGAGGAAACTGTCCCGAAAAACTATCCAAACAAACGAAGAGTGATCAGTTGTCACTTTTTCATCTTTCAATTGATTCTGTTAGTGAAGGGCATTTTATTGCGCTGGTTCCGTCCCAAGAATGACTTGAAATTTTATTGAAGCGGTTTTGAATCGAGTTGCCGCGTCCCAGATTTCGGTGGAGGAACAGTACGGTATCAAGGTGTTCGCACCATCCTCATAGAGTGCACAAGACAATTGCTGGCTTTGTGTAGGTGGAAGAAGACGAGCCTCATATCAAGGCAGGACGCGAGGCAGTCCGAAACGTTAAGCGGACCATTGAAAGCCTTGGCCTCACTCAAAACCTTATCTAAGCACGTCAGCTGCTTTCAAGAGATGCCCAGTGCAACATAGTACACTTTTTTATGAGCCAGTATTCTTATTGTAAAATATGGATTTATAACTTCTCATGTATGCCCTTAACATTCATTGAAATGTTGAAGTTCTTGGGTGCCCTTAGCCTGTTTTATCTTTCTTTGGCATCTCACACACTATGCCACATTCTCACTTTTCAGCTTGTTTTACCTGACTGATGCTCCCTAGAATAATTACCATCTCTACTACCCCACAGACCTGCTCGACAAATAGAATAAATCAGCCCTGAATGGACACAGAACTGACAATTATGCCAGATACTTGATGCAGAGTACTGTTGTTAACATGCAAAATTAACAAGATTTAGTGCTCCAATGCACAATATTTGTGATGCTTCATTCACTTACTGAACATCTTACATACTTGCAATCCCATGCCTAGGAATTAGGTGACAAGTTTTGATACTGGTCCTTCTGAAAGACACCAAAGATCGTCAGGAATTTCCAATTTGAGTGCCAGGGTACATTCTCAGATGAGGTTGAACACTAGTATTCTGGACGTGAACATCAGTATTGCATCCAGTAAGTGTGTCAGTCAACAAAGAAATTTACAACACTACTTAATCCTGTACTTGCAGGCACAGGATCAAACATGTATTGTAGTTAAAAGGACAATTGAAAAAAAATTAAAAAGGTCAGGTTGCTCTGGTACTGAACATCCTGCCACAAGTTTAAGGAAACAGATCTGTTTTCCCACCGCTCCCACTGATATGGTCTTGACAATTTGATGACCCCAGGTAGAGCTTCCCATCCAAAGAGTGAACTATGTGAAAATTTGCCATCAATATTTGCTATATGCATACCACTAAATTCGGTAAATTGCGTCAAATTCTACTGTTTTGACGAACTGTCCCACTTCCTTTATGACAGTCTGACGAGATATGTCTTGCGTTTTACCAATTTACAGAGAACTCCTGGATAACGAGCAAGAAAATCCTACTTGTTGCCTTTGTCCAGTCCCAAAGAGCAATGTGCGATGATACAAGACCACCATGTGAGATGTGACAACGAGCATGGGAATGAGTAGATTCTTTGTCAAATGATAAATCATGGCACCACGAATCACTACATGTACGGCATGATTAAGGTCAACAATCAATTAAATTCAATATGGATTTGGAGCTTTTCGATTCCCAACACTCTGGCGTGGGCGCTTTTGGGGATTCCTCACACAATGTGTTGGCAGACGAAGAGAAAATATGCACGCAGTCCCGTCCCAAGTATCCCTGGGTGACGACGAAAAGTATCCACAACTATTTCCTTTCGAGAACTTCTGACGAAGGTGTGGTTAACATCTTCCTGTGAATGGCATGGGATCCCAAGGCACTGTCTTCTTATGCCACAGCTGATTCTGCTTGGCAGAGCAGGCACACGTTATAGTTTCCAAGTGAAACTCGATGAACCGACAGTGACAATACATCCCGGCGTCCAGGTCATATTGCATCAATAATCAAGTGAAAGTAACAGTACAAATGAAATACTAGACGCGCGAAGCAATTTGGAGTTACGGGGTTCAGTACTGCTACCTGGACTTACAAAAGTTAGGAACAACTGCATTTCTCATGACTGCTGATGAGGATTCTTGAACCTCAAGGATCCTGAGCCGGGACCCGCGCGCCGGTATTCCTTACATTACTGCGCGTTCTGCTCCAGGCCACCACGCTGGGGGAGTAACATACTCGGACTCACGTACCTCCCAAGTATATTGGTTTATCATTACGGAACATTTCAAATTAATCAAGGACAAAGCCATACCAATCAAGGCTTCTAGGTAATGCACGAATAATTGATTAGACGGTTGGACCAGGTAAGATTCGCGCAGCTCGGTGTGACAATGCTTTGTATGCTCTGACAAACACAAATCAAGTTGCTCATTGTATATCCTGCAGCAGTACGAGGAGCACTTGATTGAACGTTAGATGATGGACGAGCCTGAGCGAGTCCCGAAACTGTGTTTATTGCACTATTGGAGAAATGAAACGAAGATGTACTGGCATTTTCGCATACATCGTTGTTTGATCATCAACCTGCGTACCATCGTATAATGACTAATAGGTCTTGAGGTTTTTTTAATGTAGTTACGAGTGAGATTCCGGGGTTGAACCAAAAGGTTGTCTCCACAACCGGCGTCTTCAATGCATGGGCCCTGTTCCTTCGTGAGCACCAAACGATGAATCACTACGGTAATTGAAGTATTAAGAAACCTTATCGTCCGGCGAGTTACTGATAACGTGGCCCTAATCTCGTCTCAAACACCCTCTCAAATATAAGCTGGGATGAGCAAGAGCATAGGTTCCTGAGCTAGCAGTGGATCTTTCGTCAACTAAATTGAGAAGTATTCTCTAAAGCCAACGAGGGAATTCCAAATGGACAGGAGAAATCGCATCGACTTGGGGATGGTACTACAAACAATAGATCCACGTACTAGTGTAGCTGCGGGAAGCGTGATAGCCGCGAGTTTACTTGCCCTACGCACAATCTACAAATACTGCCACCCTACACAGCATCCTAAGGTGCAAATTTCTGTGAATTTCAAACGTGTCCATAGCTCCGTGTGGACCCTTTTTTTCACTGAAGTCAAATTGTGCAGGCGAGCAAGCAGCATATAAGGGATATAATTCAAGGTGACAATCTTACGAATTAGAATAGAACATTATCAATTTCTGATGCATGTGAAAAGGCGATGTGCGTACCAATCCTCCACGCATCTGCAGAAAACCCCTCTTTATTGCAAGTTGCTTTAGCCCAAGGGATCTCCATGGACGATATAATGGATAAAGAAGACACAAGTAATCACCAAAGGCAAAGTGATGCTCATGAACAACAACTAGGGACGGTACCTAGCGAGCAGCCCGCACATCCACGAATCCAGAAAGCACGTGTACGTCAGTGGACCAACTCAGTCTTTTTATTCTCTTATAGAACCAATGAAACCAGATGTTCTAGCACAGCTTTCTGTGACGGGACAACATATTCAGGGACGACTCCAGATATCACGAATTCTGAAAAAGTTGGACGAGGACGTCAAACAGTTATTACTGCAAATCATAAACCTTCAAATCATGACAGATCAGCGACAAAAACTCTAGTTACGTGTTTCTGCAATGATAATATAGTGAACTCCCAAGCTTGTAACCATACCGGCCTGCTTTCATACGTTGTTACGTAAGAAAAACAAAGTGGGCCACATCGCAACGTATCACATGGGTGCCTTTCTAGTGCATATGAGCGTCAACACTTGCTCAACGCCAAAAATGGTACTTTGGAAGGGTTATTCTGTACATTGTGGTGCTGTCCCAACAGTGTAGGAATTGCTGCCGTGCCATTCTGAGTTGAGATGCGAGTAAAACACTGTCATCGGTGACAGATGTTGACTGAACAAAAATTTTCCCACTGTTTGAAAAGTCGGTCAGGATGCCAATGGATAGGTGAATAGTTTCATTTTGCACCTGTTAATGGTCAAGGAGCATCATGCGCAATGTCCCAACTGATCTGCTCATTATCACATTCCCATGTCCCTGTTGATGTATCACAAACAAATCATGCTACTTGCTACGAGTTGAGCAGGCAGCAGGTCATTCACATTGCCTTGTAGGGTGCGACACACGACATTCCCAGCACAAGGTTACCTAGTCCAGGCAATGAAAGATTTGGTGTGTTAGAATCCCTAGCTATGTGGATATTGGGACAGTTGGCAGATGTGGCAGCAAGGACTGGTAGATTCACAGAAGGAGAATTCCTAGCTACTTCACATTGTTACTGACTGACGACTGATAGAGAATTAGCAATAGGACTTGCAAGGGGTCACCAGGCAATCTTTCATGGTGGGCTGTCTAAGTATGCGAGGACCTTAAGAGTCACTACTCAAGCAGGATCCCAAATCTTCTACATTGAAGATTAGTCATGCAAGTACATATTGTACAGGGCCTGAGATAGTTTTCTTCAAGTTCCGAGAAATCAGTCTGCTGTAACCTCTCAGCTAGGTCTCTCTCTCTTTGCCTAATTGTTAATGTGACAACATATTCCCGGCAGTAAGAACCAGCATTCTGAGATTGCAGGCTCGGCTTGTTGACAGAGTAATGGAGCATCTACATGTATCAGCTTCACTATCAGCTTCTGAAATCAAGTAAATGCAAGCGGGTTTGGCGCTTATTTAGTCTGAACATGGCTAGAGAGGTGTACTGGCTTCATCAATACTCTCATCGCAGCCAGCGAATGATTTCCGGTGTGTAGATGTTGAATACGCTTGCCACCAAGCAGAGTCCAAACTTACATAATGACGGAACACAAATCATGGAACAGCACCAAACTAAATCAGCCGAGCTAACAATCTCACAATGAAAACATCTCGCTCATATAAATGCGAGGCTACCGCCGCTTCCGCCCTTATCATCATTATCTGGGTTTCTGAGGTTAGAGGTGTCCCCAACATCATCATCCCCCATGCCCTTGTCGTCTGAGAGGGGTCCAGTCGCCAGCAGCCATGCCTGTAAGGGCACAGCACCAGCAGCTGCAACAGTGGCCATACTCCGCTTATCCCCGTCCACCTGGGACAAAATCTGTGCTGCAATCTGGTGTATAGTCGTACTAGAAGTTTCACTTGGTCCTGGGCCGTTTCGTCTAGAGTCGATCCTGGAAAACAGATCCCCTTTCGCAGTTGCTGCGCTGAAGAGCCTCTTCACTCTGTCCCTCCCATACTTGCCAGCTTTCTCATACCCACCAGCCTCATACAGCAAACCCCAAGCCAGAGGAACCACCCCAAGTTGCAAAATGTGGTTGCACACTGCTGGAACTCGAGACTCAAGGCCCAGCAACAGTAGCTGCAAAGCCGACAGCTTGTTTGTATCTGCGCTTTGCTCCACTAGAGCAACAGCTGCTGCAAAGATACCTGCATCTACAAATGACAGCGCCACTGCACCATTGACCTTGTGGCGATTGCCAAAAGCGTATCGTTTAACGAGTAACTGGTAGGCTGTCCCCATCGCCAGCGAGGAGATGTTGATCACCTCCGTCGGGGGCTGAGGCTGCTCCGCAGGGGCCACTCCTTGTACAATCAGCGATGCCAGCTGGTCGTGCAGCAAATGCAACTTCATTGCTGATGAGTTGTCCGGGTTCGATGCCAGAATGCCCAGCAAAAACACCTGCAAGTGCTCTCCTTCGGTTTCTCACAGTTGCGGGGTGTTCTATGCTGCGGCAATTTGTCATAACAGCGTACCGCTTTCCGCCGAAGCAAGGGGTGGGGGTGGGCCATAAGGGTCTGAATGCGAGGGAGCGTCCCCATATACACAACAGCGCGCATATGCTTGGCGTTGTTGGTACACAGGACAACAAGCAGGTCCAATATGGTTCGCATCTCTGCCTCCATAGTCGTATGTTGCAGCACCGAGCACGCTTTCGCCAAGCACAGCTTCCCCGCAATCTCTTTGTCATCCTCCGTTGCTATCAGCGGGATCAGCGCACAGGTGCTCAAGTAGCGGAGGTCTTCGCTGGCGGGCCCCGCACTGGCGGACAGGCCAGCGGCGAGGGTCGGAATCAAGTCCCCCAGACGGGGCTTCAGGACATGGCTTGCCTCCCGGGGGGGGTTGAACCTCCCAAACGCTGCAAACGCCGCAGCCGCCGCTGCAATCGGCCTCGGAGAATCGTTCAGCAGCGACAAAAGCACCCTGTCCAGGTCCGTGTTCACCGCCGCCTGCAGCCACCTCGCCCCATCGGAGTATATGTCCTGTGTCAACTCCCAGCACGCCTGTACAGCAAGCCATCCGTGTGAAACAAAATAAAAGCCATCCACATCTCAATAGATTACCCTGTGGTAGTGTAAGCTGTTAGTTCGTGGATAGATGCTGGGGTTAGCACGCACTTGCTGGACAGCTTTCTCATCTGAGTTGGCGAGCCGGGTGATATACTCTCTACACTTGGCTGTAAGCTCAGGATACGACGGCCCCCCCCCCCGGCCCCTAGCAAGGCTCCCTTTCGACCTCCATTCCTCCACGAGCCAGAGCCTGACACCAGGTCCCTGACGCTGCTAGAACCCCCTGCAGGCAGCTGTGAGTTCAACCAGTGTACAGTCTACCAACCAAGGGGAATCGAATCGAACCACAAAAGGTGCGGACCGTCGCGGCGAGTGTAATCTCCGTTTCGTTTTTGGGACGCCTCCAGCGCGTCTACAGCTTCACTAGCGGACGCAAGTGCTCGAGAAGCTTCGCTGCTGCGATCCAGAGCATCCGTGGCCGCGTCTCTCAGCTGCCGAACGAACGCCGAGTCACCGGGGGCTGCTGGCGCCCCGTCAACCGCAGCCACCGCCCTTTCAAGCCAGGGACCTAGGCTCGCACAGACATCCTTTTCCGCCTGGCGAAGTGCCCGATCATCCAGCGAGGCACCTGCACCAGCCGCCCCGCCTTCGCACACCTGCCGCTTCATCTCGGAAAGGCTGCTAAACTCCGCCAAGCGCCCCGCGCGGATCCCCAGGTGCGCAGATACCTGGTCGATCAGCAGCTTCTTGTTCTTTTTGATCTGTGCCAACAGGAGGCCCTGCTCCTCAACGACATCGGGGTCCGACGGCCCATCCAGAATTCTATCAGAGCTCCTCCGCGCTTTGTCTCCCGACATCAGCAGCTCTGTGAGTCGGTCGAACTCGCTCTTCTGCTTGATGAAGTACTCGCACGTCTGCTCTGTCGACAGCGCTTTCATCCACTGGGGGACTTCCACCGCTCCTGCAGGTCCCTCCCGGGCCTCGCAGCGCCGAAATCGGGCCACGGCCGCCTCTGCTTCCACCGCAGACATCTCACTCCTCTTCCCGGACTCCCAAGGCAGCTCTTCGTCCTCGTCGACAGGGTGGACCCACTCCGCAGGTAGCCCGACTGCCTGTGAGAACATCCACTGCCACAAGCCCGTCACCCACTGGACATCCAGGTCCGCGCGGGTCCACTTCTTTGAGCTACTCGCATACAGCTGGCCGTCTATGGTGTGCGCAAACGCCGTCAGGACCACCTCAATCGAACTGGCGACGTTCGAAAGTGCAATCACAGGCACGTACTGCCCGCCAACCTTGACCTCCCACTCCTCCGCCCGCTTCCTGTACCTCCCCTGGCACGTCGAAATCCACTGCAGCTGCTGAATCTGCACGCCACCCCCGCCAATCACATCGAACAATCTCAGATTCTACAACCCAGATCACCAGTCCGTACCACAGGCATCGCTTCAACTGCCCCCGGCGACCAGTCAGTGCCTTCCAGAACAATGCCCGCTGTTTCAGACACAGTTTCGTTTGCCAGCTTGCACACAGCGACGACGTACTCCAACTGGCTCAAGTCCACCCGGCACTGCAGCAAATGGACAATAGCTTCTCGCAGCGACACCTGCACGGCGTCAAGAACAGATTCTCCACCGCTGGAGGCCTTGCCGCTCCATGGGACCTCGCCTTCCCTCCCAGGATCACTGACCTTGGCCAGATCTACCCCACAGTCTTCGGCAATGCTCACAGCAACACCCCCAACCGCCTCCAGGATTACCGTCTCCAGGACCTCTTCTATTCTCACTCTATCAACAGATACACTGCGCCTAGAGACTTCATTTCCAGCCACCCGTTTCACATAATCCTCATACGCAAAGGACAACACTCGCTTGTGCCAGTACCTCAGCACATCTGACCGCAACAGCAAGTTCTTGCCAATCTTGACCCGCTTATCATCCCGGCTTCGCCCTATCTCCCCCATCGCCATCGGGCCCTTGTAGCCCGCTGGCTCTAGATCTACAGCTGCAATCGCCGTTGTTCCCCGGCTTCTAACCAGCTTGCTCTCCAGCTTCAACTGGCTTTCCCCCTCCGCCCCTGCTGCAGGCCCAGGATAAATCACAAACGCCAATAGAGCATTAGTAGTGCAGCAAGAATATGGTGGCGATTCATCAACAACACTCGAACTACTTTCGAGCTACAATGCTGGCAGAGTGGGGGCGTACTTGGAGTGGCGGAACCTTCTGCGGGAGTAGGAGGGTGGCGTGAGCACGCTGCAGTAGCGGGGCCGCAGGAGGGGGTTCGGTGGGGGGACCGGGGGCGTACAAAAGCCACAAACATCGGCCCAGCAGCGCCGACGTCCCCCCACCTGTGCGTCTCGAGCCCAGGCTTAGTGCCGAGCAGTTGTGCGAGTTCTTGCTCTTGGGCAGTCAGTTCAATTGACGACTGGGCATTGCTCCACAGTGCCGACGTGTCCGGCGGGGTCTGTGGTGCCGACTTGGCTCGTTCCTCAACTACACCATCCAGGGCATGGCCTTGGCGCTGCCACAGCTCTTCGTGGCGGTCCAGCGCTTCGTGGACGTCGGCAGGGGGGCCGCCGTGCCCGGCAGGTGGCAGCTTGCCATCGGCGGGGTCTCTGCCAGTGCCCAGTGCAGCGAGCTTGACGGAGTTGAGCCACCTCACTCCCAGGGACCCCACCAGCAGAGAGGGCGTTTCTGGTGGCTGGGGTGGCGTTGCGGACAGCACCTTTGCAAATATGGCTTGCCACTGGCTCTCTGTAATGCATGCCAGCCCCACGCACCGTGCTGACAAATCATTGGCATCAAGAACAATGCGCCCTACCACCGTGTCTCCTCCCGCAAACTCCTGGAACATAACATCACTGGGGCTGCCGTCCAGTGAAGCAGGGCCTTGAGCCAAGATTGTGTAGTCCCCCTCACCCCCTGTGGCACCGCTGCCACCTCCAGCCACCCCAGATTGGAGCTCAGAGCGCGCGTACTCGATAGCCTGCTCCAAACAAGCTTGCACACGTGGAGGCTCTGCGCTGACAGCCTTGTCCAGCTGCTGCAGAGCTTCTTCTGGCAGCTTCTCTAGCACGTACAGCTTGACAACGCCGTCTTTTGAGACCCCCACAGCACCAAGGATCTCCCCTTCGTCTGTTCCGTCAGCAGCAGCGGTAGCAGAAGCTCCCGGAACCTTCAGCGTGTCAGCAACATTTGGCTCGGCATCCCTACCCTTGGCATCTGAACACCACTTCCAGTTACTTGACATGAGCAATTGGTCTAGTAGCCACTTGCCAACCATAACAACCTGCCACATATTTCTATTCTCTAGCGATTGATTATTCGCAAGAATTGCATTTGTTAGGTAAACCTTGAGACAACGTGCTCCAACACAAAGCACAGCTCGTACAGGTGACTGCTGACAAGAACTTTCAAAAGCTTTGAAATGGTTGATCATTCCCCAGGTTACGGCATTGTTCATTGAGTGAATGGAGTTCTCCTTTTCACACCTGCCAGTGCTGCATCAAAGCCGTCTACAGCCACATCCTGGCTGCCTGCGCCGCTTGTACTATCAGAGCCTGCACTACCTGCACATTGTTGCACTTTTGGGCCAAACAGCTGGAAAAAAATTCATCTTCCTGACACACTTGGAGGCTCAAAACTACCGTAGTTGTCTGGAACTACACTAATTGTACTACTGTCCGCCGGAGCTTGAATTTCACTGCTTATACAAGTCCATATTTGTGCTGCTCTAATCTGTATGTCCACAAAACAGTCTGAAATCGAGAACCACTGACCTGAGCTCCTGATTATGAACCTTTTGTTCAGGGTCACAAGAGTTGGCATTGTTTGTGAAGGTAGCACGTGGACACAGGCAAGGACAGGAAGAAACTACACCGCTCGGCAGAGCCACAGGGGCTTCTCCTGGGGTCCTCACAGCAGACCGCATAGCTGGCCACGCCGACTGGAAAACCCCCTCCCGAAGCCCTTGGCTGTCTCGCTCCACCCGGGTCACAGCCCGGCCCGGGTTGTTCAGCCGCGCCTGGTGCATCTTCTGCACGTGGCCTTGGTCCCCTGTAGCCACTAAGCCGTCAGCGCCCTGGACAACAGCAGATGCCTGCAGGCATCGCTGTGGAGCGCACCGATTTCGGAATTCCAAAGAATCTTGAGCGTGTCAAAGGCGCTCTGCTGCACCTGGGGGGTGGCCGACGTCAGGCACGTCATGAGCGTATCGTACCCCCCGGTATCTCGAAGGGCCAGGCGCGCCTGCCTTGTAGATACCAGCACTCGAAGCAGCTCTGCTGCAAGCTTCTGACCAGCGTCATCTCCAGCCTGAACTCAGCCACTTTGTCCAACCTGTCAGTTAGATTTGGCACAAATTCGTCGACCAAGACATCGCAAAAGTGTCCCATCTTGGGATTACTTCGGACAAGTTCTCTTGAAACTCACCTGCCCTGTCGGTGCACAACACGAGCATAATCCCATTGAGAAACGTGAGTTCGGTTTTAATCGCGAAGGGCCTAGTCAATCGATACGTTGTCACTGTCTGATTCCATTGAATGAGGAAATGGAGAAGTCGACCTTGTCAACCTTTTCTTGGATTCATTCGCTGGAGCGTTAAAATGTAATTCTATTCAAGCGGCCTGTCCTCCGAAACGACACGTCGAGACTCACACCAGTCATTGTTACAGACCGTGAGGAGCGTCTCCATGTGCGATTACAACAAGGCACATCATCTCACCCAAGTCACTGAGGGTTAGGTATCAATCTACACGAGAAGGGACTGGCAGCCTTCTCCAATCAGCAATTTCTAGGTAGTACACAGTGTCATGATTCGGACTCAGGTTACCATGATGCCCTTCTGTCAGGCTCAACCCACCATTCTGTGTGGCACCTGACATACTCAGGAGTCTATTGAATATGCTCCTGGGACCGTGCCTGTAGCTTACTTCCCTGATATCGGGACCTAACGCTTGCAGTTACTCGCTCGCTACAATCAGTTAGGAAGTAGTCTCAGACACGAAGTACAAATCCGGATAGCCAACGAAGTTGACCAAAGTTCCTGTCAAGAATGGAGCAATGATTGCAACAGAGTCTATGACGCACGGTACCTTCGAGATCTTTATTTCGTTCCCCGCCGCTCTTACCAGGGGTAACAGCGCAGCAATTTGATTTTTTTGCACCAAAACCCATGGAAGAGGGTAACAAGGGGACTCAGTCATGGCGCAGCTTTGGAGGTAACATGTAACAAGGTGAATTAATTTTGCAGCCCAAGGCTGGAGTTCAGGGTCACGCAGCAAAGGTTAGCATTTAGTATGGTAGTCACTGCAGTGAAAGAGACACCCGTTTCGGAGAAATGCCCTGCCTGTGACATTTGAATAGCTCCGGCCAAGTAAACTTTCCAGTCTTTTACCCCCCCCAAAAAAAACGTTGCCCTGTCTGGGAAGGCCTGGCACCCCACCTATTTATTCAGTACAGCATATTGAATATGCTCGTGGGTTCTTGGAGCCGACCTTGAGGTACACCGCAAGTACAACCTACTTCCCTGATATCTACATTTAACACTCATCTAACACCCTAAGTGAGGGCACAAGCTGGGGCATACCGACATGAGGTTCAAGCAGAACTTGACAAGCCGAGGCAGGCGTGCTATGGAGTTGACAAACTTGCCAGGAGCTGCCTGGCCAGCAACCAGCTGCCCGGCATCCGAAACACTGTCTTCGTCAGCCTCTGGTGGCACGCCGGGCTGTTGCCTGGCTGCTTTGATTTGAAGGCCATTGGATCGGCGTGAAGCTGCGGGAGGTTTGGTAGCTGCCTGGGGTGATCCCCCCCCGGTTTTTGAATCCGTTTTGGGTGCGTTTGACAGCGACTGCGGGTCTACAGCCATGCGGAGGAAAAACTGGATGCATACGGCAGCAGCACGGTTAGCAGGGGCGGGGGAGAGGTGGTGCCCACTTGCGAGATCGGCGTCGTAGTTGGTGTCGCTTGGGCTTGGCTGGTTTGCACGAGTAACCTGGTCGATGCTGGACTTGAGCACTCGCATCGCAGCACTGGGGATGCTCTGCACAGACGATCTCAATCTCAGAGGCTGTAGTACAAATATAGTTTAAAAATACGAATCGATGCTGATATGGAGGGCAGATCTTTGTCATCGTCTTCTGCTATTTTGGAGTTGCAGGGCTGACCTGAGCCGAGAAGTCTGCAGCCAGGGAGGGGTCGACAACGAGTGCCGAGGCCAGCAAGGAGACAGCCTGCTGAGCACAGGCACCTTGCTGGGTCATCTGAACCCGGATCTTTGCGAGCAGCATGGGCTGGCGAAGGCGGGCCTTGAGGGTAGCTGCAGAGGCGCCTGTAGCTGCGCTATTCCGCAGTGTGGTGTCCAGCCCGGCAAGCGCTGTTCGGACCGCCGCTTTCGGCACAACGTAGTCGGTCAGATAGTTTGGGTCCAGGGGGTTTACGGTCCGGCAGAACGCAAAGGGGTCGGAGGGGCTGCTTGTGTCCCCAGGGAATGGAGAGTAAGTTGTGTACGCTGCACAGTGTACGGAGAAGAAACGCGCAGTGGGGGAGGTGTACACGCGCTGGAGCGCCCGCTGGCCTGACTCTGACTCAAAGGCGCTCATTAGAAAGATGGTGTCGATGAGGAGATCCGGCAGGCTGGCTAGCGGGTCTGGCGGTGACAGGGGGCACGCTTCCTCGCCTTCTGTCGCAGCAGATAGCGACACAAGGCAATCTAGTGTCACCGTCAAGTAGGCGATCGCATCTCCCGGTGCCAACGGCATAACTACTGGCAGCCCTTGCTCTGCATTGCATGCCAGCGCCTGTTAGCCGTGCACAGGCGCCCAGTTTACCAGTTGTTAGCAAGAAAGAAGGCTGGAGGAGTACCTACACGTTTGCTGCCATCCGATGCTTCTGTTGAGCGTAGCTGGTCAGCGGTGGCTTGCAGGCGAGCCAGGCAGATGCGGGCGAACTGCATGAGCGTGACAATGGCTCTAGGCCCAAGCAGCGGGGACCGCCACTGGGAATGGGCGACCGAATGGAACAGCAGAAGGGGCGCATGCCAGTGCGGTGTTGGTGTGCCAGCGTACCGCAGGGCTTGAAGCCCTGAAGCGATTGCAGCTTCGAGTTCCTTTGTCGCCTGCAGAGGGATCAAAATTGGACTCTAGTAAACGCTGGGAATGGCCGAGGGGCTGAGGGTGCGCACGCAGGCTATCAAAGATTTGTTGTGCTCGTAGAGTGTGAGAGCGGTGGCGCCGTCTTTCAGGTGGTGGCGCAGAGACTGCGCCAGTGATGCATAAGCCGCAGAAAGAGTTGCAGAGCAGTCTTCTACACCCCAGGCCGATACCAGGGGGACGGCGGATTTGGCAGTGAAGACGCCAGACACGGTATTGAAGGACCCCCAGGTCGGCTGGAGGCTAAGCAGTGTTGCTGCCTGAGATGCAGCTTCGACGTCACTGATAGCGTCCCCAGAGGGCGGCTTGGCAGGGTCCTGAGGTGCGCTTTGTGCCGATTTTCTGCTCATGAGGGATACCGGTGAGCGCTGGGCAGTCTCGGCAGCCAGCCCATCTAGCCTTGCCGTCCACTGGACGTCGACAAGGGACGCCAGGAGGGCCTCCGAGTGGGTGTCAGATATCAGTGACCTCCGGCCAACTGGCGCACCGCTTGTGAAACTCGCGAGAGTCATAGGAGGAGCTAAGAAGCACCCGTTCGCCACAAAGGCTGCCAGCTGCAGATACGATGGCTCCAGGGACGCCACCGCAGATGCCAAGTTCTGCCATGGCAAAAAAATGCTGCCACTGAACCCCCCGGCAGCTTTCGCCATCTTCGGTGCATTCGGCTCATTCTTCGCCACCCCCATGGTAAATATGGCAATATTCTCCAACAGCATGAACTGTACAACCGCACGCCATTCAACTAACAGCGCCAAACGACGTGCCGCAGAAGGAAAGCAACAGACAACATCCACTTCCTGGTGAGGGGTCAAAAACTCTAGCGTGCGAGGAGCAACTGCCCTCCAAATGAAGCCGACAGCCAACTTATTATACAGACAGACCGACTTGCGCACCAGCTCTTTCGCCCAGGGCTGCAATGCCCGCCAGCTCATAGCCCATCTGCTGAACGCACTCTTAGACAGCTCTTTTGGAGCCACCTGAAAAACAAGGTGCACTGAAACCACTCCTGGGACTACATACAGCAAAGTACAGTAAAGCACTGCAAACCACAGACAACCGGGCTCGACCATTGGCAATAGCGGCATGGGAAAACAAAATGTAACCCAAAGACAGTGCACAGAAGCTCACCCACACTTGCATGGCTTCGCCGATCCCCTTTTCAATCCCCTTCTTCTCGATGGTAGACAGCTGGCGCTGGTGCAATTTGCGCCGTTTGAAACGGTCTCCTCGCTCCAGCCTCCCAGACGAATCCGGGTTTCCTCCTTTCTCCCTAGGCTCTTGATTACCGGGCGACTTAGATTCACCCCGGACAGCGCCCAGCAGTCGCCCAGCCCAGGTTTTGAGGGACCGCCAGCCTGAGAGGAACACCGTCACAAACGCCGTTGCCCACGCGAACACCGGTTTGCGCTGCGAGGCAAACGGCAGCCACCTAACATCAGCAGGTACTGGCAGGGACTCCCCGTACACCAGGCATGTTGCTGTAGAGCTCTGTGCCCCATGGGACACTTCAATAGCCCGTGACATCATCGGGACCAGCACCTCAGGCAGCTGGCTCATGTAAGCTTCGTCATCCACATCAAACCCTTTCCCGCCCATCTGAACGCAGCTACTGAATCAAACCCAGTGAGCTGCAACCGACTATTTCCCGGCTTCGCAATCGTTAAGAAAGACGAGGCTCAACGGGCAGCACACAGCAGACCTTGCACACCTTAGATGGCGGCGAAATGACCAGAATTGCATGCATCAGTTGCATTGGCCACTGTGTGAGCGGCGCCGGCAGCTCCAGAGCAAGCTGAAGAGCCCGAAGAAGCGGCATCATCGGAGCCTCCACTTCATCATCACCGATCTGCCTGAAAACTGTCACAATTCTCACTCAAACCGGTAGCAAACCAGAATCATCACGCACACAGGGAAACAGATGATTGACTACGTGTGTGTGCAAGTGTGTGGCCTCACCCGGCAAAGAGTGGCTTCAAGACATCCTCCATTGCTTGCCGAATCTCGCCAGCGTCCTCATCAGAGGCACTGCTCTCTGCGCCTCCCTTCTCACGGGGTAATGCAACTGCAGTACTTCCGTTCATTGGCGGCTGTGTCGACCATACCGTGGTGCCGTTGGATATTTTGGAGTCATCTATCAGACCCTGAACTGTTTCAGTATCAGAGTCAGATGCCCAAGCAGCAGCTGTGAGCTCTCCCTCCCGAGACAGCACCTGCAGCCAGGCATCACTTCGATCTGACTGATCGACGTCACATCAGACCCTCTCACTGAACCAGTTACAAGTTCTGTCGCTATCCAGTACAGATGCACACCACATCAGGCATGCCTGAATCTTCTGCCATCGAAAAGCTGTTCAGAACTTCTGCATGAGCGACTGCAGCAAGCCTTGGGGACACTGTGTGCAAGGGCTCTGCAAGCTTTGGAGACCAGACAGTTGCGACCATCGCAGCGGCCGGAGCGCGTGTGGCACAGGACAACCTCCTTGCTAGGGTATCACTCATGCCATCAACTGGAGTCTGCCTAGCTGCATGCTCAAGGGTCTCAAGTGCACGGCTCAGCTGCTCAACATCTGCTTGGACCTCTGGATCAATCAGCTCGGTCTCAAACTCGCTGAGCCCCTGGAGACCAAGACAACCGCTTGTAACCACCACCAGCTGAAAGAGCAAGCCGTACTGAGGTTGATCCTGCCTTCACAGTTTGAAAAACCTCCCCACGATGCTGGTATCAAGACAGGGGCACAGGTACACGAGTATGCGCGGTAGGGGGGGGTCAAATTTGGGAATATTTGGTGCAACATCAACCAATGCTAGGTCACCTGCCTGTTGTGAATCAACCCCTTGATGCCAGTGTCTGAAACTGTCCTGCCTCCATCAAAAAACAAACTCGAAAGAGGGCTTCCTACAGCAGGAGGAACGCACAAGGGATAAGCTGCTGTTCAGAATTGTCTCTGAGAAGTACGACATCAGAATATCTCCTGACGCTGCTGGGAAGAGGGAGACTACAACATCTGCTTTGTCTTTCTGCTTGGAGGAAAGAGTGATAGCCTTGGGGGGTTGAGAACCTATCATCTGGCCAAGGTTGCCACCTATGCCGCCAAGTACAGTCCCTACACGTGGCTGAGCTTTCCCCCCGCCGACAGGGCCCCAAGGGGACCTGAGCTCTGCTGAGCTAGCTGTGTCAGAATTTGCTGAAGACTTGTTCACACCGCTGTCTACAAGCGAGGAGGTCTTCCTTTCACCTGAGGGCTTTGATCCACCTGGGACTGCACTGGGATGCCCCTCAGAACTTTGAACCACACTCTCCCCCCCTACCGTTGTTTGAATGTCAATATTATACTTCTTAAACAGACGTACAAGCTCCTGCAGTTCATCAGGTGTGAGTTCCATCTGCATCATGGGATTGTTTGTGTTCCCACTGGACGACGCTCGGCTCATTATCTTCTGCAAAAAGTCCATGATCTCATCTGGGAGACCTCCCCTAGAGACGTTACTGGCAGCTGCATCGCCCACAGTCAGCGGAGGTGCCTCTGACATCGTCCCAGAGGTGTAAGGCCCTGATTTGCTGTCGTTGGAGCTACTTCCCAGCATGGCAGAGTTATCATTAGCCGTGGCAGCCTTGATCTGGTCCTCGATATCAACGTACGTGACTGCTTGCACGGCAGCAGTCGATGTGGTGCTGAAATACAACCGCTCTGCACAGCGGACGTATTCGTCGACGGCAGCACTTAGCTCTTGACTGGTCCCTTTGCTTTTTTCAAGCTGCACGTCCTGCGTAGTTGTGCCGGAAGGTAGTTGCCGGCTTGTTGTTCGTGAAATCTCGGCTGCTCCGCCTAAAGAACTTGTACTGTGATATGATGGTACTCCTGAAACTTGTCCTCCGCTAGATAATTTGAGCATTTGCATGAGGGCTGACGACTGTGACAGTTCGCTAGCTTGTGCTTCCAGCAGCATGGCCACAGCTGTTCCTCGCAGATATGCATAGACTTGTGACTTGGATTCGCTGAATAAGAATACAAGCGGAAGGATATGGATGGCGCAAATTGTCATATCAGTTGCGATGTCGGAGTGGGTCCTCGGGTCGTTTGGGAATGCAGTGGCCTGCGCAGCTGTGCCTGGAAGGCTAGATGTGGTCGAAGGGGGGCACTTAGGAAAAGGTTTCTCGGAACCAAAAATGATTCCGTGCATTGCACATTGAGAGATGTGAGTCTGCAGAGCGCCATTGCTCCGTATAGCGTTGAGCACAACTGGAAAAGGTGCCGTCGCAACTAAGAATCGCATTGCGGACCATCGAAACTGCAAATGAATTTTTTTTAAATGATTGTACCCAAGTTTGTCCTGTACACGGAGTGAAAGGACATCAAGTCGCTGTGGCAGGTGTTGTGGTCCTACTTAACCGTGAAGTTACTGGCAGGTCTACGTGAGAAACATGTAAGTAAATATGCGTGAACATTAATACACACTTATATCTGTGTATGGGTAAGAGTGAGAAAGAAGGGCTCTCGGTCCCGACAGAACTGAACTGTTGTCCTGTTCGGTCTACAATTGAGCCAGTGAGGGGTGCAAGGATACTGACATGGGATTCGTAGTACGCAGACAGAATCGTGTTTCAGGTTTACAATTCTATGAGCATTCCCTCGGCCATGAGGGTCGCACTTGTGGCTCGTCCTGGCAAAGAAGTGTTGTTGCCAGCTGTAACGAAAGTGGGACGACCTGTTGCCATGGGAGCAACTCTTGGAACGTTGCAAACAATAAAGAGGCGTCCTGTATCCCTTTGCTGCCCAGGAGTAGGAAGGCTACCATCCCTAGGGCAGCACTCTGGTGTTTCGTACTTCTGGACAATAGCGCCTCCACGACGACGTCCAGTATCGGTGTCCTGCACAGTTCTCAAAGCTACGGTCACAATATATATTAGGCCGTGTCAATTACCAGGGTATCAGCGGCTCGCTTCGTGACAACTTTGCTTGAGTTAGCGGTGTGCTGCATACCTGACAATGTAAGCGCATCCTTGTCTCAAGGGCTCGCTAGAGCACTCCAGGAGAATACAGTACGCATCAACCAGAGAGTTTATGCGTAATACACTTGAGTTTGAGTCTATGTCCGTCAAAGCAATGATCAACTTGTTTCGAATAGCTGCCCATTCGCTTCCACTGTCACCTCCTGCCGTAGCTGTACTGTTAGCTTCTGCAGCGGTAACCAACTTATTCTTACGATAAGGTACATTTCGTTCCTCGCGATTAAGAACCAAGATGCAGCCTTTCAAGAGGACACCCGTCCGTTCACCACTTGCCCAGCGGCACTGGCCCAATGATACATGCCGCTGGGCGTTTAAATTAAGCGGCCTCAAGGGCCGTAGCATTCTTAGGTTTTGCAATGACACGTATGTTCTTTAAACTATCTACAAGCGAACATATGAATACTTGCGGGTATGGCCCATTTTGAACACTACGGTTTCGTTTGAAAACGCCATTATCTTGTCATTTACAAGTACTAGCTGAAGTGAGCGTTGTGCAACAGTGACAGGCTTGTATCTCGTAGTAAACCGAACCAAATAAGGTAGTGACCTTGGCCAGGTCTAAATCCTTATGTTCCGATGAATCGCATGCATTTCCGGATCCAGACCACATTCACCAGTCGATGCAACGCATCAAAGGCGACTCACTTCGGATTTCCGGACCCCTTCTGTGATTGGTGGATGCTTTTCCTGTTTAGAGCTTCGTGTTCTCGTGCTGTGAGTGTACAGAGTGTTACGTGGTTTAAGAGTACAACCCGTGGTGCTCCGGCATTTCTGTCCGGCACTGAGGAAAATGAGAGCCCATGATTACACCGGCATGAAAGCGAAGGAAAATGCTCTTATTTTTAACTTCGGCAAACAGCAAACCTTACTTTTTCTTCACCTTCTTAAAGAGTGCAACGGAAAGGACTCTATGTGCCGAATGTGGCAGGGAAGATTGTTTTGGCCGAAAACCTATATCTAGTTTTGTGACAATTGAGCTATGTATAACCACATAGAATAGAACTGAACGAAGACTCTTTCGCACTCAACCCAAGCTTTCGCTGGATCTTGGTGTGATGCCTGAGTTCACAATTAAATCTGTAGTTGTTGTTACATTGACAGGTAAGCAGGTAGAGACCTCGGCAATTAAATCTGTGGTTGTACACAGGCGCAAAAAGGCGCAAAAATTACTTCGAGGAGGAAGAATACTGTGAACTCGCTAACTATCCTCCTGGAACGCTACAAACCTGGATTGAAATATAGTAGGAGATCCTGGTACTGGGTAATGAACCATCTTCCAGAAGTAGAGCAGAGTGTAGGAATTCACAGATCGCTCTTGCACTTAATCTCTAAATGAGAAAGTGTTGGAACAACCTGCAAAGCCCCTTCTGTTTTGGTGTATAGCAAGCATAGTTTCTCACTCACAGGTCTAGCATCTGGATCTCACACACACCTTGCATGGATAGGCACTTCA
>JAULKQ010070343.1:6660-20255 GCA_032356285.1 Smithsoniella earleae | reverse complement strand
CTTTGGACTGCACGTCCTCTTGTACAAAGACAATTAAAGCAAATGCTAGCATCATACCAGAGTACAGACAGTCAACTCAACTGTAAAATACTACTAATTAATCACAAGAGGGGACATGCGCTCCTTGTTGGAGGCCATGCACATTCTGCAAGTTCCCTAATAAGCCCATCAGCTGGTGCCCCTAGCCTTCCATAAATCTCAACACTAAACAGAGTAAATCTGAACCCCTTGTTGCACGCTTTGTTCGCTTTCCTGCATCCCTTCTCTCACCTGCTGTCTTGCTTAGTGAGAACGTTGTTGACAGCTATCACAAGCACTGGCTGGATGTTGGGGAGGCGACGGTTATGTGGTTGTAGCACCGTGTCAAGTCCTTCTGGCGGCCGTACCGCACCTGATTTTGGATGAAGCTGTGGCGTGAGGTACGGCTGCTGCCCAGTTTGGAGCAACAAATTACATGGTGGATGCCAAGACCCCTGTGGCCCACTAGCAAGATGTCCTTGGGTGTGTTGCTGGTGGGAAGGGTTGCTTAGCGTCTGCACATACCTGGATTGAAGACTTGTGTGCTCCTGTTAAACAGCTAGTGCACATCCTCGTCAATGTGGTGAAGATCAAAGCAAATGCTGGCATCTTACCACAGCACAGGTACTTGACTCAACTGCAAATTTTTACATATCAAACATTGACGCTTTCTCAAGTGCAAGTCATGCTGTGTCGGCCACTATGGCACCATATTGTTGATAGAGTGCGGCCAATGCAAGGCTTGGATAAGTTGATATACGCGCCATAAGGAAGTCAAGGTTCCTTAATGATGTATTTGCACACCTATGACGGCTTGTGACTATTGAGTTGGTGCTGAACCTAGGGTGTTTTCAAGCTGTTGTAGACACAATATTGCCACTGGATTTGTAACTGACATTTCCCTTCGCTTTTGCGAATCGGTTGAGGGCTACTGGGTTGACACGTTCGATGCTCTAGAAATTGACCTGATTGGACGTTTAATCAGTTTTCTCAATCTGTTCTAGAGGCCAACGGTGGTCATAGGTGAGATCCAAACTTGCGAGTTCTGAGTGACCTCAACCTGAAGCTCCCATTTGCTGTGTAGACAACCCAAGTTTTTGACACATGTAGCGATAGCAATTCACATTGTGCATGTGTAGGAGCGTATGCCAAAGCAGGTTTGTCCAGTCTTGAGTTATCAGATTGATGCAGCAAGTTCGTACTTTGTAAGGTGAACTAGACCATCTTAAGGCTACAAAGCTTAACTTCTTGCTTATCTTGAATCCAATGGGTCAAATAAGGACTCACTTACTCCACATATGCAGTAAACTGGAAGCTTGAAGGGCTCTAAAGGCTGTGTTTGGTCTTCAGCTATCCTTGACTGCACTAGATAGCACTGGCATCGCTCCATTCGCTGCACAGCCAGAGAAGTCAAGGTGAAAAAGTGAAAGAGCTCAACATTATGACTACACTTAATCTGTGTGACAGCAAGGGAGTCCAGACACACATCTTGTTACATGTGTGGATGTCCAGACAAGTGGATGTTCACATATCTAGCTTCAGTTTTGTCTACAATTGCAGGCCCAGGGCCAACAGCAGCACTCACAGATACTGCTAAACTCTGTTATGAAAACATGTTGATCACAAAGCAGTAGGGCGGCTACCTCTTAAAGTGAATCATACATGCAGGTAATCAGTACGCTGGTCATCCTTTTAAATCCAGAAATGATCAAACTGTCGTCTGGAATTGACCTTGAGCGATATACTGAGATCGAGCTTACTTTGTATCCCTCTTCATTTGATACAGCTGAAAGCCCTTGTCTGGTGGATTTCATAATCAATGCTAGCTCTACAAGTTGGATTTTGTTGAACTAATGATATTTGTTGTGAGACTGTGGAGAATTGTTTCCACGCACATCCCGAACCTTCAGAAACTCCTGAAGCGATGTGGAGCAGAAGTTGTCAGGTAGATCAGCAAGTCTGCTCAACAGTCAAAGCAGCTCGTCCAGTACGCAAGACACCGCCCTCGTCAGGTGGGAACTGAAAACCGCCTGGTATCCACCTCGGAGAAACGAGTTCAGCATGCTTAACTTTACACTGTGACAATCATTCTACCAAAACACACACAACAGACCCAATGCGAAGGCTTCTTTCATTTTGGCACTAGCGCCTGTCAACCACTCAACCAGTAACATCCCTCTCGAACTTGTCTAGACGCTTCACTCGCCAATACCCCCGGGCAATCAGGAGAGAGCAAATAGCACAGAGAGCCCAGCATCCTGTAGATGGTAAAGAAAGACCTTGGAGCGAAAATGTAGTGCCGAGCTCAAGGGTGCCGAAGAGCATGACAGCGTTCAGCTGAGTGTGTTGAACCACTGCTTGACGTCAGGCTGCTCTCTCTGACTCCATAACACGTAGTCTCATCTTCAAGTCCCCTTCCGCCATTCTGCAACTCTCCACAATGTATCACAGCTGTGCACATGAACACGAGAGCAAACTCTTCACGTCATCAGAGGCGCGCACTTGCGAAGGGTAGTCTCCAGGTATTCCACACGGTTCGGCACTGCTGCGGTGGCTTGGCTGTACGTTGTGAGCTGCTGCTGCAATGCAAGGGCTGCCTGGCGGCCAGAGGTGGCCTGGTCCAGGTCCAGGAGCTCACTCACATAAGGCCTGGCCATAGACGCAAAGTTGTAGTCTGGATCCAGCCCTTTACTCACTCCTTCTAGGGTTGTGAATGCGCGGAGAACAAACGTAAACGTTGCCGGGAACCGCAGAGGCTGGTCTGCTGCAATTGCAAACACGTCCTCGCCGATGGCCTGAAGTGTAGCCTCTCGCTCCGCTTGCTGTGATAAGTTCTCAATAAAGAAAGATATTGTCCTGCAGGTAAACCTGCCTTTAGCCCTGAGTTGTACAGGAAGTACCACTTGTGTTAAGTCTCCATGTTCCCAAGTTCGCTTTTCCCTTCGACCATATCTGGTTCCAAGTATACTAACATTCACAAAGTTTGTGGGACGGGGGGGGGGCCAATGGGGCCGATTTCTAAAGGGCCATGGCGTACCTGCGGAGGGAGATGCGGTCTCCAGCTTTGAGCTTCAAGACTCCCATGGTCACTAGTGCATCTAGAACTTGGTCTGAATTCTTCCGGTAGACTCCATAGAACAGCTCCAGCAAATTTTCTCGGATATTCGCCTTGATTTCACCCATCATCCCGAAATCATAGTAAACAAGGACGGGGTTGCCATTGTTGCTTTGCACAGCAACGTTTCCTGGGTGCGGATCAGCATGGAAGAACCCGTGCCTTCTGCATGTGCTTGGAACGCCTGTCACACATGGCAAGGTGGCCTCTCAAAACACCGTGGCTGAGAACGGAGGGAGGCACACAGTATCTGAGTCAGGTAAGACTCCGTCGCTAGACGAGCCACACTGGACGTCTCCAGGTCTGCAGCTCTCAAAGCAGCACCGTCGGATATCTTCATACCAGACACAAACTCAAGCGTGAGCACTCGTGGTGAAGAGAGGGACCATTCGACCTCGGGAACTCGAACCCAGGGCGTTCCAGCAAAGTTGCGGCGGAATCGGGCCGCACTTCGGCCCTGAAAAACGCCCCTCGTTGATAAGCGGGTTGATAAGCGCACTGTTCTAGAAGAATCTGACCAAGTAGGATACGTTGTGAGCTAAAGATCCAATACGATCCAGGATTTACCAGGATAACCCACAACGGCTATTTTATTAGTGCACTTGTGCCTCATGCGGAACGTTTACGGCACAAGCACTCACAATAAAGGTAAGCCAGTGTCAAACAAGGGTGTGAACAGTGCATGATGGGATGAATCGGCGAAAAAACGACAGCCACCTACCCCGAAAGGACAGCTCTACACTTTCCACTGCATCCAGCACTGCCATTGAACTCTACAGACAGGCAGAAAAGACTGTAAAACACGTTTCTTACCACACGTGCCGCTCCAAAAACTTCCCAAGCGTTTACAGAATCAGGAGCACAAGCTTCGAGGCTGTTCTCGATGTATGTCCTTGCCGACTGTGCCATGAAACATGTGCAATGTAACTGGTAGGAAAGAGCACACCTCCAGAAGGTAGTCGATTTCCTGGAATAGGACATCCGAGCACTCCTGATAGATGCTTTCAAGGTCTCGCCTTTCATCCTGTTTATCTAGGGCGACAGCAATCTGCCGCAATGCCTCCAGGTCGATTTCGAACAGCTCCTTCAGCCCAGGCCTCTGCAGCTTGACAGCCACTGTTCGACCGTCCCACAGAGTGGCCTTGTGCACCTGCCCCAAGGAAGCTGCTGCCAAAGGCTCCACATGGAACTCTTTAAACAGCCTTCAGCAGCACAGCAATCTCAAATACAACATGTGGACCCAACTTGCAGCGGCGAAAAACCACAACAATCAAAGTAAAACAGGTCAAGGGAGTCTTGACTGAAGTATTCAATACAGCTGCAATCATGTTTGAACACAATTGTGTCTAGATGTGAAGGTTTTTAAGCATAGAGGGAGGTTAATCCACAGTCCCTACACGGAGTTACTAGGGAAGTTGGACAACACTAGAGCTTTCTTTTGATGCTGTGCAAACCCAACTGCCTCCTGATCTGCGTCACGGACAACAGCAGCAAGTTTGTTCTAGAGACAACACAGAAACTGTTGCGTAAGCAAGCCTTGCGACAGTTTTTCCTGCTGGAATATCACGCACCAACAGTTACAAAAAGGAACTGGGCGCATTCCGTCACGTGAGGTGATTATCTGTTGAACAACGCAGTGCGTTAACATTTCGATGACATGAGCTGTGCCGGGAAGAAGACTGTGAGCGCACGTGGTTACTTCAGCTCCTAGTTCCTGCTCGATTAGCTGCAGTGCTCGAGTGGCCCCGAAGCTCGGTACTCGGTCCTGAAGCTTGGATAACTCTTCTACAAACTCTTTGCTTACGATATCTGATCTGGATGAAAATAGTTGCCCAACCTTTATGAAAGTTGGTCCTAACTGCAGTGCTGTGTCACGCAGCCTCGATGCTATCACTGTTGCTCTTTCTCCTCTCCGTTCGCTCGTGAATCCGCCTGTAAATAAAAGTTTAAGCAACTTTTTGCAATTTAAAGCCAAGGTGCTCAATATGTTACTGAACCCCCGTGCACTGGCAGTTAGATGCAGAAATCGTCAGTCCCAGGGTCTCACCTCCAAGATACGTCCATTTCTGATCAAGAAGAAATAACGATAGTCTTAAGTCTATTGCATACAGCCAGATTTTGACACTACGCAGCTGCTTGTTGTACTTGGTTTGTGACCAGTCTACCCCTCTTGAGTCCACAGACTCAATATCTCCTATAATGGAACCCTTGCCACGCGATTGTAGTGCTTGAAGCCCCTGGTTTGCGGCTTCTCTAACAATTCTGTCTGTATTGACGCGGGTTTTCATCGATAATCGCCTTTTTTCTGGCGCGTATGCATGTTTCACATTGCCACGCACCACATCGCTAGGAGCTGTCGCTAAGGTGTCTGATGGTTTCTGATCAACATGAATTTCTTCGATGATGTGTATGTGGTTCTTTGAAGATATTTGCGTGACCTCCCTGCTTGCTGCTGACGTTCCGTTGGTCGGCATCGACAATTCAAGCATTCGTACATCACTCCCATGATGCGAGGGTTTCGCTGAAGCCTTGAGTTGACATCTTATGTTCCTGCATTGCAATTCTGTTCTGCTACTTGCGCAGTGGGTATGGATGCCGTGTTTTCCTATCACTGGGCGTGAGAGTGACGTGCTCCAGGATAACAAGGTACTCTACATGCAAGTGGGAGGAGGACCAGGAATATGTTGTCAACATAAATTTTTCAGTAGCTGATAGAATTGCGCTTGAATCACCTGATAGAACTGTCTTGCGGGACTGTCGGGATGCAACCTCTCACAAACAGGCTTGCGCTGAGCATCACTCCGAACCTTTCCCCGGATGTGTAATCAATTCAAATAGAGTTGAAAGGTAAATCTATATGATATCTCCTTGAGGGTCGGTAAAGGCTCATCGCATTACTTGAGATCCCCTCGGTTGCGAATAGAGGAACCGGGCATTTGAGCCATGTGTAGACATACGTTGTGAATGGTACACAACACGGGTCTACTCGAAAGAAAGCATTTGTAATGACAGTTCAGAATGAGAACGGTATGATGCGTTTTTTTTTAGCTCGTACGATGCCCATTCTTGCGTCTGGGCGTGAGCATGTGGTGTTGGTTAGATGCGTCGCGGTGACCGCAAGTGCCACGTGCCTCGGGCGCGGGCAGAGTTTGTTCACATGTCAGTTGGCAAGGCCAAAACTCGAAATACTTAATAGCACAGGTCCGTAAATCTTGACCTTCTCTCTGTGACAAACACAGAATTTTTCTGGAAGCATGTTATGCTGCTACACTATAGAGCAGCACACATTAGTCGATTCTTTGCATTCGAAATAACTCCAACGCATGCAGGATCGATGCAATCCGATTACAATGCCGGGCTCGACTGGACTTCCACCATCAGCAAGGTTTCACAACTGCAAGCACAAATTGATGCATCTGCACAACACTAAATAATTGATTTCAGATCACCTACCAATCCAAGCCGTTTTTATGTGTCTTTTACCTACAGCACGACCTTCCATATTATTATCAATATTCACGTGCATTGCGGGCCACCGTGCGTTTTATTAATCCGACATCTGCAGTAGAGGTACTGTAGATGTATCTTTCAAGTGAGTTTGTAAATAAACTTGATTCCTTACAGAGTCGATGGTAATGTAGAATTAAGTAAGGCAAACAAAACTATATCATCGTCATTGAGCTGGGTGTTCGATTCACAGTACAATAATAATGTGGAGCGCCAGCTAAGACGACAGCTGCTGGATTAACCCGACTCATGATTGAGTTAACCCTTGCTGTGTGATGCACGGTACTGCTCGGATCGCGTCAAAGGCATTTTACCTTCCATTGATGTACTGCAGCAATTGCTTGCTGTTTGAAACATTCGAAAAAAAAGCTTGGTTTTATCATAGCAGTGAGTAAAGGCGCTGTAACCGGCCTTGACATGCTCGCTTGATAACTCTCGAACCACTGTGTTTGAGTTTCACCGTTGAGCTATGATGTCTCAATGGGTGTGCACAGAACGCTCCAGAAGCAAAAAAGTCGGGCCCTCTGTGTCCAGGTTCACGTACGATTGGAAACCCTCAGATACAACAGCTTAAGGTACTATC
This sequence comes from Smithsoniella earleae, assembly GCA_032356285.1. Lineage (NCBI taxonomy): Eukaryota > Viridiplantae > Chlorophyta > Ulvophyceae > Smithsoniella > Smithsoniella earleae. The sequence continues at coordinate 13,032 of JAULKQ010070343.1, read as the reverse complement.
AAGCTCCAGTAAGAGTAGGTGAAAATGCCACTGCTGTTGTGTGCGTGCCAGTAAGTTGAATGATATGTCACAGTCCCTTGTGTTCGACTTGTAAGTGTGCAGGCATGAGTCAACAATGATAGATGCTTAACCGTTAGTAGTTTGCCAACCCAAACACATGGATCAGAATAGGACTCATGTAAATAACACTGCAAGATTGGTTGAAGGTTCTGTCCTTGCAAGGGCGAGACTTGTGCATTTGCATTTGCATGAATGATTTTGTGTAGATGTTAGACAAAACATGCTGCAGTTTTATCTGCTGTTCAATCTGGGCTCAAGCCTCTTTAGGCAGCTGGCCAGGTTTACCGGTCACTAAGACTGTGATTGATCGCATACAAGCTAATGCTATCGAAATAATATGCAGATTGCATTAACCATACGTTGCAGGCACCGTTCTACACAGCTTTATTTGCACAGTGTGTGTTGTAGTAAGCAGTGCACAGAGTGCAGCCTGAGTTGCGAATTGCTAGTGTTGCAGCTGCCTATCTGGTGACCCCACTATAACCCAACCATCTTCAAGTGTCTGTGCCTCTGCACGCAATTGTAGTTCACTGAATCCAATTGCCTGATATTCTGCTTGGTTCTCAACCTACATGCTGCTGCTAACCTGACCATAGAAAGGCAATCGGGATGAAGTTTTTAGTGTGCCGCAAAGCAGAGATCAAATGATACTCATACGACTTATGTGCTGTCAGGAGCTGTGAACTGATCCCGCGAATTAGTGCACAGCTTGAGTGAAGGTTGTTAGATGTAGCAGGGCACCATGCACACCTTTGCACCGTGGTCAGTCTTCTCATGCTCTTGCCATATTAAAGCAAGAAGACTTGAAATTTATCTAGAGTGTGAGTTGAATAGTTGGCTCGGAAACATCTTCTCTGAGTAGACTGTAAGAATTAATGACTGATGTGATATCCTTGATTTCATCCAATTTTGATATGGAGCAAGGTACTGCAGACTCATTTGTGGTGAAGCCAATCAACTCAATTTGTCGAGGATTACATAGGACAGGTGACCATAACCTTTATAGCATACATGGTTTGATGCACAGCGCTGAAGGGGAAAGTAGCCTTGAAGCCAAAATATACTTTTGCACTAAGGCATCCGGATTTGCATGGAAAGAATTGAGGAATACATACGTTCATTTGCATTCCAAATCATGAATTCTCCGGAACAACGCAAGATACTCTGGGAAACAGGGCAACTGAATAACGCCGCCGAAATTGTTGACAGCGTCGGTATGAAGATAACAAGTGCTCATTATAAATTGACTATGAAGCCAGGTAAGTATTCGGTGCACTCAAGCAGAGATGAAACGTGTTTCAGTTTGAACCTCACGAATCTGAAGCAATAATTACGTAACCAAATGTAGTTTGGAATTGTTTCGGTACTGTAGGATTTACATCGACACTTTTGTTTGCGGAATCTAACAAAGTAATAACTATTCCGTTCGTGAAGTATTGACACGATAGAGCTAAACTGTGCACGTCGTGGCTAACCTTCAAGGGGAAGGATTTACAATTTTCTGCGCACGTGCAGATTCTTGGACTTCAAACTACTGTCACCTCTACCATGCCTTCTCCGGAAAATACTGCTATACCTTGGAGTTTATTGGATCGGAGTCTTCAGGGATGGTTGCACTCTCTGCAACAGGCCCTTACCGCAGGAGACGTTCCTCAGGTGAGAACATGGAATCACACCAAGCATTTCCATTTCAATCAATTGGATACACCTTATAGATTCAAATGTCGATTGTGGATACTACTTCACACGGCAGAGCTGCCATCTGCTCCTCTTCCGACTGTCGAGGCCGTATTCGTTTAGCATGGATACGATGGAGCAGGACATAGACACGCACCAAACACACCTTTGAATGCTTTCTTACGTTGAGAGTGCAGGTTGTTGTTCTACTAGAGGCACTGGTAAGGTTCATATCCTCTAATGAAGGGTCATTTTGTCACACAATCATCTCTCCGGGAGAAGATATGGAGCAAAGACTAAGAGAGCAAGGGGCGCCACAGTCGGTGATTAACACTTTCACGGTACATTTTCCTGTGCTCTTTACGATAGCGGCTACAGTAGCGGTTACGGAAAAACAGCTAACACAGGTAGATGCGTGTAGCATGTAATTCGTATAGCAGGAGATTTGCCGAGTGCTGGTACACGAATTCTAACTTTTGGGAGCTCATTTAGCATAACACCGAGAATTGCAGCAGACCTCTTGATTGCGTTCCAGCAAGCAGTCTCCAGGAATGGCTCACCTCGGGGCACATCCCCTGGTAGAGGCCCAAATGCTGCCCCTCAACGTAGAACACAGGAAATGCTTGATCAGCTTAAGTACATGCTTGAATTCCCGGTTGAAGCAACTGGGGCACTGGAGTGCATTAGTCCCCTGCATATTGGCCGTATGGACAACACTGTTGTTGCCCCACTTGATGCATTACCCCCTGTGCTGGTGAGTGGACTAGAACAAGCAAGTGCAGTCCCCTTCTTATTCTTTAGGTGGCTGAATCCATGTCTTGTGGAGGTATGAGTCAATATTCTCTATACTTTCCATTGACATGACGTTTAGTATGTTATGCTCGCTGTTGCAGTAGCTGTTGGTAATTTGCTAACCACGGGCTATTGCAGGTCCTTTTCTGTATTTACCATGCAGACATGACATTCATTGTCAAGCGCAAGATCGTGTATGTTGGTCCCAAGCCTGGAACTCAGATTGAGGGTCCCCTCACAATTGAAGGAAGGGAGGAACCGCTCATGCTAGAAGGCCCTTGTCTATTGACATGGACAGAAGCCGCAAATTTGCTTGCCGAACCAACAGGTAGTGTAGGTTGAGCATGCACAGAGGATGCAGAATGTCATGGCAATTATGCTACAGGATATTGTAATGTGACTCATTTCACATGCAAATATGTCTGGTCAACTAATTGACTAACCCACAAAATATGCAAATTTCACTATGCTTTGGGATCATACGCAAATCTCATTGTCTTTTCATTGAATGGTATTCAGGTGCTTTGGCATAACATGTTTGACTGAATATTTGCCCTATATCAACTTCTTGTTGGAACCTTGCCTGCTGTCAATCTGTCAGACGTAAACCGCACTAACATTTTGCTTGAATGTCAGCTCTACATGTACAGGGTTGGGCTCAACTGGTACTCGTCACAAACTAAATGTTTGAATTCGTAATTCTTTGCAAGATCGTTGTCGCTGTATCATACCCCACCGCACCTGTTTGCAAGTCTCTGGATAGCCCCGTAGAAAACTCATGTATCAGCTCCCCACCAGGACGTCTCGTTTCCGCATCATTTCTTTTCATTTCGTGCATTCCAGACCGATCCTAGCGATATCGCATCTGCATGCATGAATTTCGCACAACTTTGCAGCTCGGTTGCACTGTTCATCATTTACCGAAAAGAATGAGCTGTGCAACATGTTCGAGTCCGCAGCCTGATGCTTGCGTATGGCCGGAACGATAAGTTTTTTGCATCAAGCCCCACTCGAATCGCCAGCACTGAATCTATGCTAGAGAATCTACGTATCCACAACACATTCCTGATACTTCAGGGATATAATTGAAAATAGAACTTGCTAATTTCACGATTGAATTACTGTTGGAGCCTTTTGAATCCTTTTTGATTGCAAATTGTTTTTCCTGTAAGGCAAGTAGCCGCTAGCAAATGCCTCCGTGCGACCCTCTTCTAGACGTTGACATGAATTGGTTCACATGCGCAGTGCCTCCGAATTTTCACAAAATTACTTCAAATCTTATGACCTGCTGGACGCTGGCTCTGTCACATTCGTATTTGTTAATTAGTTTCTGGACCATGCGCACTGCAGGAAAGGGAAAAAGCAACAGAAACCTGAAATCCCTGAAACAGATGGTGTGAATTCACAATTTATTACAATGTGGTATGCTCCGATACAAATGCTGGCGCTTTCCCGACGAAACTTGGTGGCGTCGATTGTCGGGGAACAGCAACAATTCGAAATCGCCCTGTAGTGTACACATAAAGGCCACGCCGTCTTTAAAGCGAACAATTGACGATGAACCAGCTGAAGTAGCTTCGAAAGCCCGCGCTTGGGCACCTGCAACTCTCAATCACGTATCGTTTCAGTTTGGTTTACCGGGCGTACCAGACACAGTTGAAAAATATCTGACAAGATTGAGCACAGCAGATGACACAGAAGCAGCCGATTTCGATCTGCAGCACAGCGAGAACATTCTTGTAAACGAGGATCTGATACGGAGTTTGGCTCCGACGTTTGAACTCGTCTTCAACGCGCACATTGCTCCTCAGCCAGATTCGGACAGTTGGGTAGGCTGTGAAATTTTTGCTCCTCTACGCATCAGCATATCTGAACTTCTGCTGAGGCAAACCGAAATCACGCAAGTGTGGCCTTCGCACAAGAGCAACCTGCCTGCCACGCTGGATGATTGCATCAAGCGAGTCACCATATCACTTTCAACGTATGCCTTCAATCCGGCCGAAAGTGAAACGCCTCAACATTTGACACCAGTTACATTCCTACCATACGGACTACAAGAGCATCTATCACCCATCATTGTCTATTTTCATCAGGCGCTCAACTTACCAGATAAACCTGCTTCAGTCGAGCAAATAACCAAGAATTGCTCCGATTGCTACTTACGCTTTAGACTTCCCCTATTCCATGCTTGGTGCCCAATCAACAGCCCGGTCAATTCAGAAACGCTGTGGACACAAGCATCTGAACCACGTGATGAATGTAGCATTCCAATTCGAACCCGTTCCATCTTATTTTCACAGACTTACGTACTCTTTGGATGTGACATGGATATCTCTCAGTTTCTGGAGCTGTGTCACACGGAAGCCCTCCTTGTTGAGGTTCACGATCGGGATGCAAAGCCAGTTGACCAGGCAGTTATCATGCCATATGAAGACATACCGAAGCCCGAGCCAGCACCTGATCCTGGTCAACAACCCTCCACTGCATCAAAAAAGTCACCAGTGTGTCACCAGTTCCTGTACTTAGATTATTCATACAAGCACACCGATATATATAGTGATTAACAAAAACTCATGAGCTTCAGAAGAAGAGTGCACCAAAAGAAGAGCGTGGTCCAGTGATAGAGGTAGCAGTGCCACCAGCTGAGGATATAGAATCTGAAGTGAAGTCACTGTCCCTTGAATATGTGTGCGCAGGGGCTACGGTGCCCCTTCTTGACTTGGCAAAGGGAGAGACTGAGATACTATTTGAATCTAATCTCCTGCCAGTCAGTACTGTCCGAGCTTGTTCAGGACTAACATGGCGCATGAGACCAGGACTATATACACAAGCCCTAAGCTCCCTCCAGGGGAGCATCAGGTGTGTTAACTATTGTAAAGTCCGCCTCTGAGACACATGCTATTGTATTGACACAATTGCCGGCAAAAAGATAAACCAAAATCACCCGGATGTGATTCTATTGACAGTCACCGCACTCCTTACAACTAAAACCTTGATTATACTGTAATACTGACTGCTGTAGAAACATTTTCCCCTCTGATGTGGACTAGCAATTGTATGGAAAAGCGAATGAAATTAAAACATGCTTAAATCCGAGCACAGTGCACTTTTCCCTGTGCTGGAAGTACACTAACAGGTGCCTGAAAAAAAGACTCGTCCAGAAACTTGCGTACCCATTCCGAACCACCTTGTAGTTCTCACAGTGTGATATTCCCCTGATCTTGGCCATGCACTTTCATCTAATTTGTGTTGTGGCAGAGTACAGATTGTCGCAGCCACTACACTCAGCTGTTCAAGACCCTTCCCCGAAAGCTTTTGGGCGTGCACTGTTCACAATGGATCATGCAGACAGTCAGCTGTTTCACACTATTGAGGACATTGTCAGGATCCACAATGCACGGGTATTAGATTTTCTCCCCAGTAACGCAACCCCCCAACCTCAAAGCCTTGAGAATGGACAATCTGGCACATCAGATGATAGGAGGCTAGCCGGGAAACCTTCTGCATCTCCAGGTGAAATGAAACCATCAAAACCCCCACCTTGAGCACACACTCACACACATGCCATCAAATGCGCTGCAGTGAGTGTGTTTTGGCCATCCCTCGTGCCAAGTAAAGACACAGAATGGTCTGTACACTGAAGAATTGAGATTATGATTTACTGAGTACACCACTACCCAATATACGCCTCCACGGGGCAACACAATACTTCATGGCTCTGTGGTAGATGTATATTATTTATTTATTATTAACATATTTATTTAAGGTTTCCAGGGAGCAATTCATAATACATTATCAAAACTTCCGAAGATGTCTGAAAGTGTTCCATGATGCAATTTAGAT
>JAULKQ010070332.1:0-20265 GCA_032356285.1 Smithsoniella earleae | reverse complement strand
TGCATTAGACTAAAAAAAAAGTTAAATTGTGCTTCGGAGTTGCGAGTTCTGTAACATGTTGAAAGATCCACTTTTGAACAATTACCATGTCCCCACATGCCAATTCGCACCATAAAATCATGTTTGAAGTGGGCACCCTGTCCACTTGTTTGTGTTCACCAACATGAGATCCCATACTTACTGCAGAAAGTACAGGCTTTGCACACCTGGTAAAACATCTTGACTGAGAACATTACACGTACACAAGGGTCACATATGAGAAAGCATCAGTTCGCAACATAGACTCAGCAAAGAGATTATCAACATGCAAAGCAAAATACGAAGGGGGTAGCGTCTTCCTCATGCATGGCCATCTGATTAAAACACCAAGATTTACTGTTGAACAATGACCGCAGCATTGACCAAATTATGATTCACAACAATCAAATATGCTCAAGAATATGAAGAATACAACAGTGTTCCAGGCATTTTGTCCCACAATTCAATACTTAATTCAACAGTATAAAACTAGCAGGAACACATAAGAACTATGTGCCATTGTCAGGAAACACCATCACCTGTCTCATGACACTCTCTACTATGTAGTGTGGTGCCATACAGAAAATTCAACTCCAGGCTAGCAACAGAATCTGTATCATTTTTCAATCTCAAACTTTTTGAGGAAATGCTGCAGTAGTTCATGCCAGTTTCAGTAAGTGAATCAGTGCTTTCAGACGCAGTGCCTATCACATCACTAGATCCAAATACTGCTGGTAGAGAGACCGCTTTCTTGTCAACCATACAATTCTCGGTAGACTCCACTCTTGAATACTCCAATTGAAAGAGCGACCTGCTTGCTTGGTGGTGTTTCAAGCCCTGTGCTTTTGGGTTGTAGCGGCAATGATACTTCCCATGTTCAGGGAGGCCATCCGAGGATGCGATCTGCGCTTCTCTTGGTCGAACAGTATCATCAGTGTCTCTATGTGGACAGGAATTCTTTGCTGGAGATAAACCAGCTTCAGCAGGATTGCTGGGGATACTCACAGTCCTCTGTACACTGTACATCTCCGATTCCTCGCACTCATCTCCACTGTGAGCTACATAACTCTGTTGTAAAGATGAATTGAGGCGTGCTTTTTGCACCCTCTGTCTGTTGGATGGCATGTCGCACATTCTGTCAGCCGTAGTCCAATCCTCAAAACTTTTTTTTGAAGCAGTAGGTAATGTGGCTTTGTCCAAACAAACAGGTGATTGAATCTGTAGGCCAAGCTCCCTGGTACCACAGTCAGGTACTATTGTCTGCTTTAGCAGACCTGACTTAACTTGTGACGTCACTTGCCAGAGATGAGTGGTGGTACTATGTTCCTGGACTGGCCATGTGACTTTTTGACGTAAGCCAGCTCCAGCACCATTGCTGTTCGGTCGGCTGTTTGGAGGGTTGCCCATGGACCTTTTGAAACTGTACAAGAAAGGAGCTTCTGAGTTGATAGTGTTCGATGTCTGGTCACAACTGAGGTTCTCTGTTTGGCAGGAGGCACCAGTGGTGCGGTTGTGGTTGCTGATGGGTGCTAGAGCATGGTTGAATGCGGAACGAGAAGGATTAGTGTATGAAATTTGCTGTGTAGTAGAAGACATTGCCACATGATGCACTGGGAAGTATGACATGGTATGGCAGACAGATGGGGCGGTGTTACTCAGACGAACTTCTGCTGGAAGATAACAAGGGTGGGTTGCTGTAATATTATTGCAATTCACGGGAAAGCGTGGCTTGAGTGAGAGGGTCGGTAGTGTTTGTCGGGGGGTGAAGCACGGGCTCCTTGGAGCCCATCTAAGCGCATGGGTTTGAAAGTTGCTTCCCATTACACCTCTGCACCCTGCGGTATTGTCATCAACGGGTTGTCTGCATGATCTGACGCTGGTTTCCTGTCGTCGGTCTTCCCGCGGTATGTCTTGGGGTGACGCGAATTCTGGTGTATTGCTTGGACGTACAAGCTCGGAATCATGACACTGGTGCTTGGGAACGGTCTCTTGAAAGTGCTGCAGCTGCGATGGTGGTTCAAGCTGCTTGGTGCCAGTGTTTTGGATGCGCGCCCAGTGTCGGATGAGAGACAAAGCTCTCCGGGATGACCTTGTGCTAGAACTTTTGTTTGCTTCTGTGCTAGTGGGTGAGTGCCATGTTGTACAATCTACCATATGTGGGCTGTTCCCATTAGAACCATATGGAGCCATGCTACCACATGACGCTGTAACTGTGCTAGAACTTTGTGATTCTGTGTTCAGGCTTGAATCACCAAGACCGGCCTCCCATGGTCCCGTGCTCAAATCGGTTTTATTTCCATCGACAGTATTGGAGCGCCCTTCCAGGGCCGCTGAGGAGAAAGAAGCGTGAGCGCTCGAATGCGCGCATTTTCTGTTCATTTGCATCTGACACGCTTGAATCTCCTGCAAGATGTCAGTGGACTCGGAATCGGACAACCCAAGCACTTTGTCTAACGTATCTCTGCACTCAGAGAACCCATTGCAGTCTGAGACTCCAACAGTGACAACATCCTTGTCTGGAGCATCAAATAGGGATCTTCTGATATTGTAAGAGCACCAGGTGGCTCGCAAAGGTCTGCCATTCTGTCCCTTTCTGCTTCCACAAGTGCCTGTGTTCACACATAAACATTTGCGCATTATAACACACGTAGCAAACGCCAAGAGCACCACAATCATTACTGCTGTGATGATGACAGCGTTGGTGTGGCTGTGGTGAGAAGCGTGGAACGCCCCAGGCATCAAGGGGCTGATACAGAACCCGTTCTTCAAGAAGTGGGTGTCAGCACATACATCGCACATCTCTCCTTCAAACCCGAGGTCACAGCTGCACAGCCCAGAGCCATGAATGCAGAGTCCATGGCCTGCACATGTAGAAAAAAGTTAACCTAATAACCACCCCTGCCAGTGGATGATGTCTTTGTGTGCTCATCTCGCGGATTCACAACCATGCAAGCTTGCAACCAGTGGAGTTTCAATCTTTCCTCACCAGAATTTCGCCACATTAAAGAGGATGCCACTGGCATACAACTCGTGAAAAGTACAGCCCTGCAATGAAGCCCGTACATACAAGAATCGAGCAAACATGAGACGTGGATGCTTCTATGAAAAGCTCCGCTGAAATTTGAAGAAACGGGATGGAAGATGAACACAGGTGGTGAAAAAAGCAGCACAGATTCTTTGAATCAGAGTGAGGAGCAACGAGGTTTCGAACCTGAGCATTCCACCCCATGGGAATTCGAAGGGCATCCGAACACTTGGAGGGGGCAGTCTTCAACACAACGGCTTCCAAAAGTGGCAGATGTGTCAACTGGCACCAGCTCTCCAATTTCGCACACTCCATTGCCGCACACCCCCTCTCTTCCAGCAGAAACGACATGTGACAGGAGCACCTCAACAGTGTCACTGCTTCCCAGCCCAGGCCCTGGGAACTGCCAGAGCTTACGCCGTGCCCGAATCGACGCTGGCCCATCACCCAGCCTCAGCGACACCTGTGCAGCTGTAGACTGCAGCTTCTCGTACAGCCAGTGAACACCAACAGCAGGATGCTCGTCAGATGGGAGGTCAAGCGGCAGCAGCGAGACTTCAAGAGAGAGAGGCATTACGGATGCGTTACGCATAAACGGTGCTTTCATCCATGCTGTTTCGATCAACTGGAGCTGCAGCTTCGTGCTCGGGAGTCTCAACTCTTCAGCAATCATCCTGCGTGCCTGGGATGCAGCCGCTTCTTGCAGAGATACATGCTGCTCCTGTGTGCCTTCCACAGCATCGAATTCTACCCCTGGGTGGTACACAAGCACAGCTGCGACCAATGCTGTCAGGTTGCAAGACATCCCTGTCCCTCCACAAACTCCACATTCGTCCATACGTGCATCGGGTGGGCACAATCGACCACTGGCATCAATAGACCCGTTCCCGCACTGCCCCAGCAAGTCTATGACACTAGCACTTCCGTTGCATACTCTGCAAGTATCCAAGTGTTCCTCACTACAGCACACGCCATTCCGGTCTAGCACCTCATGACCCATGCAGCATGCCTTGTCAGCGCCACGTAGATTCGGACAACACTTCCCATCTGCAGCAGCTTGGGCTGTGGTCAAACCAAGCAGTCAAGCACAGCGATCAGGAATACCAATGGACTGGTATACACACACCTGCTGACGTCAGGCCAGGGCAATCATTCCGAGTATCACAGCGCATGCCATACCAGCCGAGGTCGCATTCACAGTACTTCCCACTTCCAGTGCAATTCCCTCTGTAGCAGTCTCCCCTATCACAGTTGAATTCGTTCGCAGACCTGCAGTGAAGCAGGCCGACAGGCTTGGCGATATGACTGCATGCCGACTCTTTTTCTTGAACGAACCCGTCATCTGTAATGATTACGCAATCAACATCTCTTTGTTGATACCCATGCTTGTCGCATGGGCTCCAGCCTCCCACTTGCCACAAGGGGCTGTGGCATGGCTGAACGTTGCAGGCTTTGAGTGGAGGCTTTGCTGGCTTGAGGTCCATACACTGGGACTCCTTCAGAATTCTTCCAGTTCTGCCCAGGCAGAGCAGCTGTAGCTCGCGCACACCACGTCCACACGTTGCATTACACCCACCAGTTGGGAGCCATTCCCAATGCGCTGCATTAGATCCAGCGTGCTGCAGTGGGTTCACGCATTCCCGAACACGCAACTGCCTCAGCACACCATCTACAACCCCACACTTGTGGGCGCTTTGCAGCACTGCAAATCCTGGGCTACTCAGGCGATCTGGAGATGCCGAGCCACTGAACTCGGAGTTGCAAACCTTCTGCACCCTGGAGACGGACCCAGGCGTACACCCAACAGTCACAGAGCAAAACTGTGGCCTCGTCGATACGCTTTGCTGCTGCTGTGCCCCACACTCGGTCCATGCGCCCATAGATAACATTGAAGACTTTGCCAATGGTGGCGCATTGCACTCTTTCTGCTTTGTCACTTGGCTCGAGCAGTATGGGCACCACATGGCCCCATACACAGGCACCGATACCAGTGTAGACGTCATCTGTATGCGCCACGCCAATGGGGGCCTAATTGCCAGGTCACTGACACCGTGAACTGTGCATGGAGACCATGCAAGTTCGACATCCATGCGGTCTGCGGCACCAGGGACATCACTGTGCACGACTCCATTTTGCATTGCCCGGATAGCATGCGAAGTTTCTCCTGTCCCATTCGAACCTACAAGCGAATTCGAATCACTCCTACCCAGGCTCTGTTCTCTTGGCCAGTGAAAGCACGGCATGTCAGGCGGAGTGCAAACAAGAGCATTTGAGAACCTCACCAGTGGTTGCCCAAGAGGGAAGAAGCCCAGCAGCACGGCTGCATCGAAAGGACATCTGTACGACACCGTTTTCGCCGAAACGCCCCCTTGCTGCGAAAATGTAGCCAACATTCTCGAGTAGTTGTAGTCTGAGCTGGTCGCTTGTTGAGCACCCACGCTTGAACGTACGGCAGCCTACATATCTCGCGACAGTCACATTTTCCTGCACGACAGCTGTGTGTCTAGCTGAATCCGATCAACAACAGGAACAAGCGCACGATGAATGGCCTGCAAAGCTTACCGTATCAATATGTGACAGAATCAACACGTCAACGTCCATGGTATCCGAACAGAGAGACAGGCTGGCGCTGCATGACTGCCGAGGCTTGTAAAAGTAGACTATATCCTGCCCAATTAGTCTGTTGACAGAGAGCTGGTGATTGGGGAGGCTCGCAGCACACGCAGAGTAAGCAAAGAGCTGCTGAAGCTCGTGCCCTGCCTCATGTGTGTCCATTGAATCTTGGAATGGAGTTTGAAGGATCACCTTGGGGTATATTGCAGTCCTGCCCTTGCTGTCAGTGACCTGGAACAGTTGTTTGTGGGTTTGTATGTCGTTCAGGGATACAAAACGCACTTAAACTAGGTTCTGTTGGGCAAGCCCACCATCAACGGCACCCGCCTGCCATCCAGCTGGTCATCGCTGCTGCTTAGCAGCGCAGTTAGGAAGAACGGGGCGTCATCAGGTGTGGACAGCGCCACTTGAAGGTCAGCAACCACAGTGATGTCTCCACGTGTGTCCCCAACGCCAATAGTGCCCAGGTATGGGCCTCCAATCCTGAGCCCGCGGAGGCTGGTAACAGCGCTGCGATGTGCCTTGGCTGCCCTCCAGGACCCAGCATCGGTGAAGTTGCTGCTGTAGAGGTATCTTCCTTTTAAAATTACAGCATCAGGAGTGTCAGCTCCGCTGTAGCCGAGTGCAAAAGCCTTGTCAGTGAGCGATGATGCTTCAGCAATTGCAATGTCCACAGAGCTCCGTGCTGGTGTAGAGAGGTGGATTGTTACGGTGTACTCCGACAACAGCTGACTGTCTGTTGCCGTGATGTCCAGGTGAGCTGGAAAGGTTACAGCAATCGGTGCCTGGCCCAACTTGCCGACTTGCAACAAAGGGGTGACATGCAGCTCCCGTTTGCCTCCGACTATGCTCCTATGCAGCGGGGGAAGCACGTGTGACTGAGGGGAGGCAGAAGAATCAGATGTGCGAGGTTTCTGCGTGGCTGCTGGTATTGTTTTGGGGTCTGAGGTGTGGGCGGTGTTGGTGACAGCTAGGAAGCTGCCCGGAAGCTTCTCGCTCACTTGCCCAAGGGCAGCAGAGGTGACGAGTGCTTGCCGCACGTGAGCAGGTGTAGCACTTTTATGCTTGTGCATGTACAGGGCTGCTGCTCCTGCTACTAGTGCAGCAGCCTGTGATGTTCCACTCATGACTGTTCCAGAGTTGTCTGCATTCAGTGTTGCCCCAGGGACTGCATCCCCGGGTGCGTAAATGTCCACACAGGGGCCATAGTTGCTTGCAGTTCCTTCAGACACAGTCAGGCGAGAATCGCTGGCATCAGTGGCACCAACAGTGATTGCATAAGGCGATGCTCCCGGGGATACTGTGCAAGCACTAACCCCACTATTGCCAGCGGCTACAATCACTGGTATACCTTGTTTGTAAAGCCTGCACGATTCCTCAAATACATCACTGTTCGTTCTGCGGAAAGCACGTACTGAAATGGAACAGTGATGTCAGTTTACCTTTACTGTTACACTTCACCCTTTGAACAAGCTTTATGAGAATGGCACATATGGGATTGAAATTCGATGAATGTGTGGACCTGATATGGTATGTAGAACTTCTTGAAGCATCACACAGATTGAAACAACAACCCGAGCAGAGCAGACCAGCCAAGGCTTGTCCATTTCTACAGTGAGATCTCTTTGACAGTTTTACTAAGCAATAGAAATCAAAACTATTGATACAGATGTGGATATCAGCCAAACTTGCATTTGTTGGAGCTGATGTTTGATTGGCAGTGACCTCAGGGTTGTATCAATGTGCACTTTGAGGATTTGGATCAAGCTGCTGTTCATACACACCTTTCAATGGCAAGTTCAAGTTGTGGAATGCGTGCATTTTCTGAGGATGCAATCACTGCAATTGCTGGGTGACAGGCGTTGGCAGCCACCCAGTCCATTGCCTCAACCATGGAGCTTGCTTGCGTACTTCCATCACAATTTGAAACTCTCACCGACTTCAAACTTACGTTCTTGGCAATACCGTAAGACAGGCCTCCCACTAATGATGCTACATGCGTTCCATGACCAGAGCAGTCACTCAGGGGCTTGGAAACTGAGATTAGTGTATCACTTTGGCTACTGTTCCGCGCCGTCGCTGCAACCGTTGGAGACCTTGATGGAATTTCAGAAGTTCCATAAACGTCCTCTACCCTTGACTTGGACGTGTAAGTAGTATTCGCGAGTATGGTATTGAAGTCATTGTGAGTGGACTGAATGCCCGTGTCCAGGATGTAAACGTTGACTGCGTTTGCCACATTGGGAAAGCTGAACCTTCCATCAAGTGGTAGCGTGACCTGATCCACACGATCCAGAGCCCAGCTCTTAGGTTCAAGTTGAATACGCCCCGTGATGTCCAGACCAGGCGGATAGTCCTCTACGAAGGTGGCGGGAAGTGAATCGGCTATATTTTGGCTATCAAGTGCGATTTCGTTATCGCTGCTGTTGGGTAGTATTCTCGAGGCAAGCCCATGATGAAATTGAGTGAGGATGGCAGTTGGCACGAGAGCGAAGCAAAGCTTCCACATAATCCTCATTCCTTGTTTACCGTGTATCATCTAGTAACAACAGGTTCAATGATCGAAATTCAACCAGTTGCAGCTTTATAGCAAGAATAGTAGTCTGTACAGCTCGCAGACACGAGTCAGCAGGTGCGCTCAAGTTTATCGCTCTCTACCAAAACATGCAGAGTCCGTCAGACCCAATAAATCTGTGGCAATGTTGTGTGTAGCCTGCAAAGTCAGTATAAGCTCAGTAATTGTGCTCGGTGACGTTTCGACTGCACTTGTCCACGGCACGCACGCGTATGTGCTGAATTTCAGTCCTTGCAGCGTGACACATTTTCATCGAGACACATACTCATGGGTTCCATCGGAAACTAATCCTGGTTGCTTCCGTGTGCGTAGGCAGTGCGCTTCAACTCAATTTGCTGACACCGACTCGAGAGCGGTAGAATTGTTCCAACGGACCTGAGTACTGATGAAAGGCTTTAAACCAATTTGAGACATCTGTCAATGATTTGTTTCAATCCGACAGCTGTCAATTGCGAGCTAACTGAGCTCGAAATCGTGCGGAACTTAGCCAAGAACTCAGGAATGCAACGCAAGCTGGGTTGAAGAATTGATGAGCTTCTGACACTAGAAACGAAGGCTCTCCAATACCATCGTTCCCTTGCACCAAATCCATGGTTTGTTTTCATGTGGCTCATTAAGAGCTGTGAAACTGCAGGTTTGGGATATTCATGCATAGCAATTCACACCGCCACATCTGGGGCTGACCTAACCTTGAAGCCCAGCGGCAAATTAAACAAGAGCATGCAACATACAGTTCCTCTACAGCACGCTCATTTTCACTTTTAGATGGTTTTTGCCAGTCTTCACAAACCGTCTTACAGTAGAGTTTCAAACTGAATTTGAACAGGCGAAGTCCGGCCATAACCTTTATGTCAAAGTGTTAAAGATAACACTCATTCGAAAGTAGCTTGAGTGAAGAGAGTATCAAAACTTTTTCTCTCTCGGCTCGTGCAGCGGATTTTACAGTCCACAATAAACATACGCAATTGATTTACCGCCCAGAGACTATCACCTAATAGACCCTGTGAGTTAGCAATCTTTATATTCAATAGCCATGAGTAGTGAGAACGGTTCAAAGCCCGTTGTGAATGCTTTGAACGCCAGTAAAGTGGTATGCTTCCGCCGACTGTTCATCTGACTGTGATTATGCTATTTCGCGGTTTCGATGCCTCAAGAGATTTCTGTAGTTCATGATATTATATGTCAAATGAGTTTCGATGATTTTACCAGGTTGACACAGGCTGCAGCGCTTGGCATGTAGCTATTTTGTGGAGGTTTCATCTCTTGAAGTAACTGCAGGTCCTTGACAGTTTTTGGACTTTATCAGAGAGTGACCAAGTCAAGAGAAACGAAGCAGTGCGGCAACTGGTAGGTGAAGTTTCGTCCAGTGAGAAAGATAGCGGTGTCCAAACTTATGTTCTCGGCAGGCTTGTCAAGGGGCTCGCGTCTGGGAGAGGTGCATCTCGGCAGGGCTTTGCAGCTGCTCTCGCCTCGTTACTTTGCGAACAAGAACATATTGGTTGCCAGGATATCCTGACACTAATTGACGACAACTTGCCCTTGACGGGATGTGGCAAAGGAAAGGTAGGCAGGCATCTTCAGAGTTACCCAACAATGCTCAGGTGTTGTTGAAAACCACTCTTGAATGCGGCTTGTAGGATCAGAAAAATGTCCTCTTGGGGCTAATATTCGCTTTGGGGGCTTTGACTCAAGCAAATCGCTTAACCAGCAAAGATGATGCAAACAAAGCGGTAAGCACATTGCTTCAGATTTCGGAGAAGAAGACGTTCTTGGCTGAAGCTGCCACGGCTGTCATCCTCGACGTTTTTCACTGTCTTCCAACCAATGATATATCTGATATTATATCTTCAAATGACCTCCTTAAGCAAGCTTTCTGTACGGCTCCAGAAGTTGCAAGGCCTGATACTTTGCTACTTGCACTGCACCTCTGGCCCTACATGACCAAAGAAATCCGTGTATCATGCAAACTGCTTCCTAGTGTCACGGCCACTCCGCCTGTATCAATATTTGATGACACCTCAGCATGTCAAGAGACTAGTGATGATATCAAAAACTTTTCTGAAGCAGCTGCAGCATTCTTCACTCAAGAGCACTTGAAGCTACTCGGAGAGTGCTTTAAGGCCACAAGCGCAGCAGCACCCCGCATTCATTCGTTGTGGTCGCACGTCCTCTCTTTATTACTGCCGACCTTCACCATCAAGCGGGATGCTGCAAAGAAGAATTCAGAAGAACGAGTGTGCGCATTTGTCCAGTTCATGTATATTGAATTGTCAACAAATGTAGGTTCATATGTGTTGTGCATGAGTAGTTCATAACTTCTTGCTGCTGACCATGGTGAACTTGAACACCACGCTAGACTGTTCTTGCAGAGTAAGCACAGATCCTTCAGTAGCTAAGCATACAGAAGTTCTCTGGAGGGCAGTTGTAGAGGGACAGCTTCTGCAGAGTTCAAACGAGAGGCGAGCAGTTGCAATGCAGTTGTTTGGGCTTCTGTTACCCCACATGTCACCTCATAGCGTGCCTATTATTCTTTCTCCGCCATTTGTTTCACTGCTTGATTCAAGCCTGAAGTCAGAAAGCAAGTATCTTCACAAAGCTGCAGCCAAGTGCGTTGACAGGACAGTTGAATGGGCGCAAACATCAAGAGGGCCTTCAACTGCAGGTACAACTAACCATCTACTGTCTAGAGCACTCTTTATAACAGTGTCTTCTCCACCATATGCTCGTAAATACTATGACCAGCATTAGTGCTGATCCCTGAATGTCGATTTCCTCCGAAAACATCTAGTTTCAATCTGTATACAAGCTCAGTTGGTTGGTGGCTCGTTATCTTGAATAAATCACGCATGGCTTGAGTACTGACACAATTACAACGGTCAGTGTGATGAGTGTGGACGTTTGCTCGTGACATAGTACACCCACAGGTGAAAATTGTGAGTTTCAATGTGCAGATGTGCGAGCGGCAGTACTGTTCGCCCTCAACGCGCATTCTGCTAGTGGATTGCACAAGTGTAAGGGAGTCGCTCTTTTATCAAGTACCTTGGACTCTACCACTCTGCACATTTATGTGCAGAGGCTGCAAGCTGCCTATGTTAAGGGTCATGTCTGCCTGATAGGTATGATACTGTGCCAAGTGGCTGGTTCAAGGTGGAGATGCCAGATTAGCTGCAAGCAACATTCTGTCCATGCCTGTACATGGTACTTAGTTGAACAAAGCTAGCGCTTGCAATGTTGGCGTTCGGATTCATCCCTTCTTCAAATCTGGTGATATAGTGACTGCTAGATAGGCGTAGAAAATGTGAGCTAGTGTGAAGTTGGCACAAAGAGCTCTCTGTGTTGCTGCATTTCTCGTAGCTGGTGGGATAGTAGTTGTCTCTTGACTAGTGTTCCAGCATGTCATCTCTTGCCGAGACATATATTCTCTGAGAGCTGTGAAGCAGTTCGATTTGCCAGTGGGTTGGGGCGGGGGCGGTTGCCCAGGAAAAAGTGGAGACAAATATTGGTGATATGGATGTATGTCATCTGTATGCCACCCTTTGTATCGGCTAGTACCCCCGGAATTGTACCAGTTAGAACCTGATAGTGTACTGCAGTCACAATATTTAGCTCTTGCAGAAGATGGTGGTGGTGATCAGCTGGCCCAGGCTAATGATATGCAAGGTGTTGATGATCCAAGCCGCTCACCTGGTGTTGAAATTTCAAATGGTCACAGCTCTGTAGAGAAGACACGGGAGTGGGTGATCAATCAACTATGCACTATCTGTAAGTCTCAGGCCTGTGGATGGGACACTGGAGTTTCGATTGTGCATTTCCTTGCTACAGTAGCATTCGTTGACTTAGGTCCTAAGGCTGGAAAATGCAAGCTGGGGCCTGTGAAGTTGCTGGTAGAAGCAAAGGGCATTGCAAGCCAACAACGCAGTCTTGCTGCATCCCGTGTGACAGCCTTGGCTTTGGATAATCTGCCATGTGGACTTGGAAACAGTCAAGAAGGTGTGAATACTGAATATCTATCTAACTGTGCATGTGCATACCTGTTTTTTGTTGCACTGGTTAATCACAGATGTCAATGCTGGCTGTCTGGAGGTGAACTTGAGCACTGTGAGGTTGCGGCGTATTCAGGAGGAAAGGATGCTGCGAAAGATGGCGAACAGGATGAAGAAAAGGATGCTAAGCAGCCAAAGGGGCGTCCAACTCCTGCAGCTGGAAGCAGAAGGATACCACAGCGTTTCCTAATGAAGCCGGTACGTTCTCCTCAGGTGTAATCTGGTGTTTTTTTGTACCCCAGTTTGTTGTTCAATGTGTGCAAGGAGCGACAATCAAGCCCTTAATGAAAACAGGCATGTGATCATATAACCTTCTGAATCAGTAGATTGCAATCTCAGTTGAATGAGCAAGATGACGGCCTGTTGTCAGTATGTTTGTGGTGCTTAAAACATGCTAGATACTCAACCTGCGAGTTGGGTTCTGTACACAGCGTAGAGGGAATTGAAAAATGTTTTAGGATTTGGCATATCATGCATTGTAGTCGCCTGTGCTTGTATGTAGACTGTGTGACATTTGTTTCGTCTGTATCTATCATTGAGAATCAAATTTGTTTCTTTGCCACCTTTTATAAGATGCAGACGCTTCGGCACTCATCTGTACTGGTGCACCATGCTCATACAATCAGATTGGATACGAAATAAAGGTGCCACGTAAAGTCAAGGTTGTTGTAGAACTACCTATGTGCAGTCAGTTCGCTTTAATTCGGGCACCTAATTTTAGACAGTTATTGCTATTGTATCGTGAAACCAAGTTATAGTGTGACGAGATACCATGAGACCAAATAATCGTGGAATAAATACTAGCATAATGTGGGCGGTGCTATTTACTGTCCAGGTTATCGTGAAACCGAGTTAAAGCAGACTGACTGTAGTCTTAACATGTGGATAGTTGGTCTGCGGTTCGAAAATATACTACTCTTCTGTGCAGTTAATGGATTTCCTGCAAGCCATTGAGAAGCTTTCCCAGCCCAGGGCGTCACTTCAAACCTCTTCGGTTTATTCACCGGTGATCAGAGACAAGCTGAGGAATATGGTGGCTGCTTGTGACTCCAGTGATGCTGTCGGGTCAGCACAAATGG
The DNA here is from genome assembly GCA_032356285.1 of Smithsoniella earleae. NCBI lineage: Eukaryota > Viridiplantae > Chlorophyta > Ulvophyceae > Smithsoniella > Smithsoniella earleae. The sequence goes on along the minus strand of JAULKQ010070332.1, from coordinate 6,912 downwards.
CGCATCTATTAGGAGTCCTGCGCCTGATTCTATTGACAGATGTTGCCCACATTGCTGCGGACATGGTTGTTGATCTGTATCGCATCCTGCCTTCGGCCCTTCAAGTCACACTTCCGGAGGTTGATGACAATACTGCTGACTTGGATGATCATGGTGAGGATAGAACAGAGAGTGAACCGCACTGGATGAATACAATGGCGTCAGGCTTGCTGAGCTTACTGTCAGACAAAGTTGGGAGCCTTCCAGTGGCTGGAGTGCGGTCTGCAGTGGAAAATGTGTGGAGGGTACTCTGCCCCAATGCAGATGCTGTCACAGTTGGAGAGCTTGTCGAAGTGGTATCTCGATTCAATAGCAGCTCATCGCGTGATGCTGATGAGATGTTTGAAGGGGAGGAGGGGAGCGATGAGGATGAGGAGATGGAGAGCGGTGAAGAGGATAGTGACAATGAGCCAGACAATGAAGATGACGAGGGTGATGGTAATGACCATATATCTGATGAAAATGAAGATGCAAGAGCTCACGTTGAAGACCGCAATGCTCAAAAAACTGGTGCAAAAGACAATGGCGCAGATGACCATCAGAGCGGTGATGAAAATGCAGATGGCCAGGGATCAGGAGATGAAAGTGATGATGCCATGGATGATGATGCAATGTTCAAATTTGACAAGCAGCTGGGTGAGTATTTCACAGCACTGAAGGCTGGGAGAAAGGTGAGCCCACATATTTGGTTTTTAAAGAGCGCCTACAACCACCTTTGTGCAGTTGTGAGTGTGCGAGGTCACTTGTAGCTGTTGTTACTCATGGTGGCTCATTGTAGGGAAGTAAGGCACAATCAGAAGCGCTGCAGCAGTTCCAGCTCCGAGCATTATCACTTTTAGAAATATGGTTAAAGAAAAATGTGCATAGCCCATTAGTTTTGATGTTGCCAAGCCAGCTTCTGCGAGCTCTTCGGCATGCCCACAACACAACTCCGGCCAGTGCTTTTGCTAAGCGTCTGCATCATATACTACAGCATAATGTTGCTGCTGCAAAGCCTAGGATCCCAGACACTCTCGTGTTCCGAGAGCTGGAGGATGTCATGAATATCTCACAAAAGAATGGTGAAGTTTCGGCTCCAGGTATGCTTTCATCAAAGCATGCAGACGAAGCTTTTCAAGCTGTTCACACTTCATCTGCCTGAGATACTTTGTTTGGGAATTCTCAGCTAACATAGTTGCTGTTCCCGGTCTTTGTTAAGTTTGATTATCAGTTGATACAACAAAGGTATTGCTCTTGCATCAATTTGTGTTTTCATTGGAGTGTTTGTTTGTGAATGTTTCAGTTGGGTCATCTCATAGGAGCTGAGTGCAGTTGGTGAAGATCCCTCTGCTTCAGCCACAGAGACAGATGGTCAGGAACTATCAGATAATATTCTGCAGCGGGTGATGAATCGTGTGCTATACTTTGCAACACGAGAAAAGATCAAAGAAGTGCAAGAAACAGCTACAGGTGAATTCCCTAATGAGGGCACCTTGCCGTCAGCAGCTTTGCAGGCGAGCTAACATTGCACAAGAAATGTTGCATGAAGATAGTATAATTCCTTTCAGTAGTGCTCTCAACACACAGATACCCTGGGTTGTACAAGTAGAGACAGCTGATAGTATGTGGTCTGTGCAGGTGTTTATAAGATGCTCCTCAAGGCTGTTCTCACAGCAGCTAGGAATGTACCAGCTGATGCCCGCCAAACGTCACCTGTTTGTCTCTTTGCCCAACAAGCAGTTCGTGACTGCATCCATGAACGCTTCCACAAGCATAAAACCAAGTGGAATTTCAAGACGCTGACGAGTGCACTGGAGCTGGCACCGGATGCTCTTCCCCAAATGTTTTTGCCCCATCTTCTCACTGAGTGCAAGTCCCAGCAGAGCGAGTTCCTCAGAGTTGAGGCAATGCAACTATGCAGAGAGTGCCTGAGGTATGGAGTCCGTGTTACCTCGCATGCCCCCATGCACAGCACAATACAAGTGAAGTCACTTTTCTCACTGCACACATTGTCTCTCGTCAGCACTATATAATGTCCTGAAGTCCGCCAACGAAGTGCACGTGCAAGACTTGGTTGCTCTCGCTGCTGATAATTATACTCCTGCTGCAGGTCAAGCTCCAAATTGAAGGACAATATTCTGGGGCTCAAGCTTGAGGATGAAATGTTTGCGGCTATTCACAGTTGCCTCTCGGCAGGATATTCTTCAATGTCAAGACGATCAGGAGGGCTTGCAGCTTCAGCAGGCTTTTGTGAAGCTCTAGCAAGCTTACACAATACTACTTCCCTGTCATCTGTATTCTCAAGTAAATATATGAAGTTCCTGCGTGCGGCTGTGAAGCTCCAAGAGCAAGTTGACAATATGCCAAAAGCATGCAAGACACACCTGCGGCGACTACAGAAGCTCATAGCCAAAGATGGTTCCAGCAAGCCCGCTGATGGTCATAATCAAACTTCAGATCAGGTCAAGAAGCGTAAGTCAGATTCGAATAGTCCAGCAGGAAAGCTATCGACATCACCAAAGCAGCACAGGAAATAGTGACTTGAGGGTGCCTGCACCTGAAATTGTTCTGTCAGTCTGTGACTCTTGTGTAGCCAGTTTCATCACTTTTCGCTGTACCGATTAGTTGAGTTTCGATTCTGAAATGTGCAAGTTGAAATCTGGTGTAAGTTACTGCACAGGAGTCCTGATAAACGGGCAGCAGTCTGAACAACCATTTAAGCTGAAATCAGATGAGACATCACCTTTGTGAGTGGACTGTTCTTTCGATTCTGATGGTAACCTGGGTCGAAGGTGATGTTGAGTCCTACCAGTTATTTGGGGGGATGTCAAATTGACTTGCAGTGCCTTTGTGGCACTCTTTCAGACAACTTCGAGATTCTTAGGTACTTGTGTTCATAGAGCCCTTGTGCGAGGGTGCCTGTACAACGTGCCAAGCATTTTCCCAATCTTTCTTACGCTGTTGCGAGGGTTTTGGGCTAGGATGCGAGTATATTTGTCGTGTGCCATCGTTCGTTATGCGGAGCATGACAATAGCGAGGTACGCTGTGCGAAAGACAGACTGTATTTCGTTCTGCGAAATATGAATCGAGACGCGTGTTGAAAAAATACGCTGCTGCAGCTCGCACTACTTGATGTCTCTGCAGTCGCGGGCACTGTCGGCTGCTCAAATGACGATGGTGTAAATGTACACAACACGCCCGGCACATGTATCATTGAACGTTATTTTTGTATGGTCAACATTTAGCTTCACAATTCTGCACAAATGACATTTGCGCGATACCGACACTGAATCTAGAACTGTTGTTGGCTGTAATGGACAATCTCGTCTATCACTGCCAGTCAGCATGCATTAAGGTGGAGCTATGCAGAGCTATGGTAGGGTCATGTTTATTCATGTGTATAATAACGAGCTCACAACATGAACAAAGCACAGACGTGTTGACAGTATGTTGGGACTACTGCAAGTACTAGTGTTGGGGCTTGGCTGCATTAGGTGATGGAAATTCTCTTTTGAGCGTTTCTATTCACGCCGAAGCATTAAGCCAACAAGATTAGTTGTATGTGAGTCTTTTAGAAGCCTCAAAAAACGTAGCATGGGTGATCCAGTGGCAGGAACATGCAAGGACTATCAGACCTCGTACAATCTGTTTTCCACTTTTAGAGAAGAACCAGGCACATCAATAGGAGATCCATATGTGGATGCAAGCTTAGCTCGTGCGCCATGTTTTCTTGCGTCTTGCAGAGATCACTTTTTCTTCCACGCCCTGAGGAAACATTTCTTGCAGTAAAGTCCGATCGCCATCGCGGCAAGCGATTAACAAACAGACCCCCACTGCAAGGGAAAACCCTTGATGTGTACTTCGATAAGGACTTGCGCAGCTTACGGGATGGAGATGTGTACTTGGACCAACTGTACATCGAGAAGGCTCTCAAAAAAATGGTTGGTGGAAGCAGAGTGTCAACCAAATCCTTTTTCCCACCAAGAAACGCAATAAAAAGGTACAATTGTTTGTAATCGTGTGTTTGAAGTATTTTTCTTGCTCAGTATCTACATCATACCGGTGAGAGGGTATGTCAGCGCTCATCCAGGTGACCCTAGCCCGTGCCTTGGTGAAATCGGCTTACTTGGAACGGATTGGTCAAATAAAACACCTAAAAGCCAAAAATTACCAGGAAATAACTTATACACCAACCCTGCCCGTCGTGGGGGAACAGGCACCTCTTGGAAAGAGAGGACTATTGGACAGAACCCACCTGTGTACATTCCAGACCAGTATCAAAATGGGCGCTTGCTGGGTAAAGAGCTCCGAAAGAAAGCGAGAGAACGCATTGTTAAGCCCTTCAATTCGAGTCCCCATGTCGGAACTGGAATGTTTACACCGAATCCGTTCCATAATGAACCAGGACCAGATAAGGAAAAACATGTGAGGCAACAAAGCCCAAAAAAACCGTTCGTCCCAACAAGTCCTGCGAAGAAAGGAACTGGCTACGAACTCATGAGCAAAATTGGTAGGGATTATGTGCCAGAACAAGAGGACACTGCAAAGGTGCATCCATGTACCACATTGGCAACACTGTACATCATACTAGTGTTGAATGCGGCCGAATTTGAACACAGAATGTAGCTCTTTCAGACATTAATGTGTTGTTGCAATCATGGTAACACTGCTTTTTCACTTGCTTTGCATGCTGCAGGTGAAAATAACAGAGGCCAAGACAGCCCCATTCAAGCCATGTGCTGGAATCAAACACCGCCTTAGTATGAAAACAGTGAACCCATATGAAATGGAAGCCAGGCCACCTGCAGATACAGATTTCACATTGTTGCCTTGACACTTATCAAGTAAGAGCTGAAAAGTCCTGAGGTTGAATTAATTTTCGAAGTCAAGAGGGCAAGAGTTGCACACGCATTGAAATACCAAGTCCTAAAGTATGGAGTTGGAGTCTGAGGCAACACCATCCATTTTCTCATAACTTATCCTTGTGTAGTAATTCTAGGTGTATGTTTCATGGTCACAGCAGCCTTTGCTCTAGCCTGTGCCTGCTTCTAGCCAACTGTAACCCCATAGCTCGCCTTGACCTGATTACTCTTCTGGCAAATCGAACAACAAACACTCTAGAAGCAACCCTTAGGCTCAGGGATAAAATATATGGTAATTTTTGTAACTGATATGGTGAAAATGTTTAACGTTCATATTCAAGCTCCTGAATGAATCATCCACGCTTCCAGTGGACTGGCGCATGAACACGAGTATCACATTGATCGTATTGATCTGGTTTCTCAGCCTTATAATAACATAATTCATACAAAGGTGTATCTAATGCTGAACACATCAGATCTAGCACTTGTCTTGAGATTTGCACTCATTAGTGCACATTCAAGCAACAAGATTGATTCCCAGACAGAGTACAGTAAGGTATTCACCCCTTTATCAACCGCCTCATTGGGATGAGATATCTCAGCTGGAGTTGCTTCACCAGTCAAGCACTAACAGATAGACAACCTTAAGAAGTGTTAGTGTCTTGTTAGCCAGCATACTGCCTTGAGTGGTTTAGCTTGTAGTTCGTACAACTCAGATTTCAGATTCGGCTGGTAATTGGACAGTTTATCGAAATACGGGTACTTGGAAGGAGTGTGACGTCGGTGCAGCAGCCCTTCAGTATGTACAACTTGGTATGTACAACAAGATAAACAATATCAACTGGATAAGCTCGACTGCTGGCTTTATCACAGCCACATCATACACCATAAGCATCGTAAGTTGTAAATTCAAGATGCACTTCTAGCTTGCAACCATGGTTTATCACCTCACTGACATAATTTCCAACTGTTTAACGATTGAAGTCTCAACTTTTGCCTGACCATAAACTAGGGCTCCTCCATTTTGTCACACGTTCATGTACTAAACAAACTTCACAGCTTGCAAGCTCACACATGCCAGGACTACCAGATTAGAAGATTTGTGTTTCAACAAGAGAACTCAAGCCTCCATGTTGAGAGTGTGTTTGTGCGATGCACTCAAGAGCATACTACAAATCTGACGACATCAGAACTTCAGAAAATTAAACCCAAATGTGTCTGGCGCCATTTCAACACCCCTCAGTAAATCTACTAGGTTGTAATATTCATAGGACATTGGCCCCTGTGCTCGGTAACAGGAGAGCTGAAAGGTCCAGGTTTGTCTTCAAGAGTATCTTTCAAAATCCATGGAGATGGCGAATCGTCTTTGGTTATTTGATTCACAGTAAACAAAGGACAGAGAGCAGCCGTATTGCACTCTTGGTTGCTAGAGTGGTCAGGTCTTGCGGCGGTGATGACAGTACCAGGTCTTTCAGTTCTTTGTTGCACCAGTGAGACCAGAGGGACCAGCTTTCAAATCAGCGTTGGATACGCAACTTGCAGCTTAGACAACAGTAATTTGCAGGTTTACATCATGTTATGCGAATGAGAAAAATACAGTTCAGGAGCCATTCCTAGTGGCTTTTTTCCATATTAAAACTAAGAAACGTTCTCAGCGTGAGCTGTGATAATCTCGTAGAGCTGTACCCTGATTTAATTACTTGACTCGATGCTACTAGTTGTCTCTGCTACTGAGAGATTATGCAGGATACTCGGCCGGTGACCAACAATATCTTTGGTCTTAGTTATACCTCGTACACGGGAGCTCGCTCGTAACTGTAAATCACATTACTCGCGTGTAACTAGAACCTTCCGAGAGAAGAACATTCCGAATGCTCTATTTGGCTGTTCTGTTCTCGCGTCCATGTCTATAATGAAGCAAGAAGCAGCATGTTGTTTGTACATGTACCGTACCTAATACAAAGGTCCGCCGGATAACGCATAACGCTTGTGTTTGGCGGCGAATGTAATTTCCAAAATAACGCGTAACAC
>JAULKQ010070321.1:0-11509 GCA_032356285.1 Smithsoniella earleae | reverse complement strand
CGTGGCCGCACCCGCCACGAAGGAGTTCACCCGATCGGGCCACCGTCACACGGGAAGAGATCCCCGCCGCTCAGATCGTACATCTTGTCGCGAAGGACCTCGCAGGAGGGGTGCGCCGAACCCGGGCAGTCCTGGGCCTCGCAGTAGGCGACGCAGAGTCCCCACATTCGCCCGCCGAGGCCGTTGCAGACTTCTTCTTCCGCGGGTGGGTCCGTATCCGGCGTCCCATCTCCGTACGCTACGGCCTCGCGCGGCAACGCCATCGATCCGAATGCGACGGCTGCCGCCAACACGATCGTCAATAGTCGAGTCTTCATCGATCACCTCCCAGCCCCAACGCGCACGACGCGGGCTCTTCAAAAGTTTGGCCCGGACGGAGCAAGCGAGAGGCCACCCGAGAATCTCAGTTCTTTCGGGAGGCGCGACGCACGCGAAGCCGGACGAGCGTCGACACCTCGTCAGCACCGACGCTTCGGTGTCACGGACACGGTTGACGACGAAGCGAACGCTACGCGCGACGACCCCTCGCAGCCGATTGCAGCCGAGGAGACGGCCGTCGGGGTCGCGCGGCTTCCTCCCGGGAGGAAGGCCGTGATACGCCCCGTGGCGTCATGCGGACGACGCACCCCTCGATCTGTCGGTTCTGCCACGCGAACTGCGGCATCCTCGTCGACGTCGAGGGCGGCCGTCCGGTCGCGGTTCGAGGAGATCTCGAAAACCCCGCCTACCGCGGCTTCACCTGCGCGAAGGGCCGACGCCTGCCGGAGCAACACGCGCACGCGGATCGGCTCCTCCACTCGCAACGGCGAAAGTCCGACGGTGGGTACGAAGCCGTCGCGAGCGAGCAGGCGACCGACGAGATCGCGAGCCGTCTTCAGGAGATCATCGAAGAACACGGACCGAGCGCGGTCGCGCTGTACGTCGGGACCTACTCGGGTCCTCATCCTCTCACGATTCCGTTTTCGATCGGTTGGCTCCTCGCGATGGGTTCGCGGATGATCTTCACCGCGAGCACGATCGATCAGCCAGGCAAGTCGATCGCGAACGCGCTGCACGGACGGTGGCTCGCCGGCTCGCACGTGTTCGACGAATCCGACACGTGGCTCCTCCTCGGCAACAATCCGCTGGTCTCGATCTCCGGCGGAATCCCACCGGCGAACCCCGGCCGGCGGCTGAAGGACGCGAAGGACCGCGGGATGAAGCTGGTCGTCATCGACCCGCGTCGCACCGAGGTGGCGAAGTGGGCGGACGTCTACCTCCAACCGCGTCCGGGAGAGGATCCGACGCTTCTCGCCGGCATGCTGCGCGTCGTGATCGACGAGCGCCTGTACGACGCGGACTTCGTGGCCGAGCACGTGCAGGGATTCGACGCGCTCGACGCGGCGACCCGGGCGTTCGACGTCGGGTACGCGGCAGAGCGTGCCGGCGTCGCCGTCGCGGATCTCGAGCGGGCCGCGCGCACGTTCGCGGGCGGGCAGCGCGGGTGCGCCGTCGCCGGGACCGGGCCGAACATGGCGCCGCATGGGAACCTGACGGAGTACTTGCTGCTTGGGCTGAACACGCTCTGCGGACGTTGGCGTCGAACGGGCGAGATCGTTCCCAACCCGGGCGCGCTCCTGCCCGCCGCGACACCGAAGGCGCAGGCGGCTCCGCCCAGGCGCGCCTGGGGATTCGGCCAGCGTCTTCGCGTTCGAGGATTCCGCAATACGGCGGCCGGGCTCCCGACGGCGGCACTCGCCGAGGAGATCTTGATGGAAGGAGAGGGGCAGATCCGCGCGCTCCTCTGCGTCGGCAGCAACCCGATGGCGGCGTGGCCCGATCAGCTGCGGACGTACGAGGCCATGAAGTCTCTCGACCTCCTCGTGACGCTCGACATGAAGATGTCGGCGACGTCGCGTCTGGCCGACTACGTGATCGCGCCGCGGCTGTCCCTGGAGACGCCGGGCGTCTCGGTATCGATGGAGACCCTCGAGCAGACGTACGTCGCCCTTGGCTACTCGGAGCCCTACGCGCAGTACAGTCCGGCGATCGTCGATCCTCCCGCAGGCTCGGACGTGATCGAGGAGTGGGAGTTCTTCTACGGCCTCGCGAAGCGGATGCGGCTTCCTCTGCGGCTCTTTCCCGTGCCGGCCGAAACCGGTGTGCTCCGCGGGTCGCGGGAGATCGTCGAAGTCGACCTGGAGACGAAGCCCACCTCGGACGAGTTGATCGAGAACCTTCTCGGAGACGCGCGCGTTCCTCTCGACGAGGTGAAGCGCCATCCGCACGGCAAGATCTTCGACGCGGCCCCGATCCACGTCGCCGCCGCCGACTCGGACGACACCGACCGGCTCGACATCGGGAATGACGTGATGTTGCAGGAGCTCGCCAACGTGCGTCGCGAGAAGCGCCCCGACGCGCCGTACGTTCTCGTTTCGCGTCGACTTCCGAACGTCTACAACAGCTCCGGGCGCGACATCGAGGCGCTCACCAAGGGCACGACGTACAACCCGGCGTTTCTGCACCCCGAGGACATCGAGGCGCTGGGTCTCCAGCCCGGCGACGTCGTCCGGATCACGTCGGAGCGCGCTTCGATCATGGGCGTGCTCGCGGCGGCGCCGGAGGTCCGACGCGGCGTCGTGTCGATGTCCCACTGCTTCGGCGATGCGCCCGAGCGAGACGGAGAGTTCCGGGCGATCGGATCCAACACGGGCCGTCTCGTCGACACCACGGTGCACTACGACCCCTACACGGGAATTCCTCGGATGAGCGCGATCCCGGTCTCGATCGAGCGCGGAAAGGTTCCCGACACCGGCTGAGGGTACCGGCCCGCCCGCATGCCCGACGCGTTCAGGGGAGTGCTCGATCTCCGAGCCCGGACCACTGCCATTCGTCTTCTTGCCAGTGGCCGTAGGTTGGGTTCGGAAGCAAGAGGAAGCACGCGCCGAAGTGAGCCAAGGCCCCCTCGAGGCCCGAGGGATTCGCCCCCAGTGGAGTGTCCTGGCGAATGCTCGCGCCCCCGATGGACCGCGTCGGTGCCGGACACCCGGTGGCGACGTTAGCGGCTCCCCCCGGATCGACGGCCGGGAAGTCCGTCACCTGGTCGCCGATCCAGAGCACGACATCTCGGCCCGGGCCGTCCTCGACCACCAGCCGCCAACGCTCCGCTTTGTCGGCGGTCGCTCCCTCCGCTCTCATCAACAGAACATCGAAAGGGACGCCGAGAGCGCCGAGGTTGGCCCGCGTTGATTCCCGCAGGTCCGCGTACCGGTTGGTGACGATGGCGATGTATCCGCCGAGAGACCGGGTCGTCTCCAGGAACTTCAACGATCCCGGAACCAGCTCCGCGGACTCTGTCTTGGCCCACGCGGAGAAGCTCTCCCGCGAGAACGGGTTCTCGTTCTCGACCATCCACGCCTCGTACGGGGAGTTGTCCAGGATCGTCTCATCGAGATCGATCACGACCGCCCAACGGGGAGGGAGCCGTCCCGTGTTGGACAACTCGAGGAGGTGCTTGGTCGCGGTTGCGAAGACTTGGCGGCTCGCCGCGGTGCGCTCGGGGGAACGCATCCAGTGGACCGCGCCCCCGTTCTCGGCGCGCGGGTCTCGCGTGGCGGAACACCCGAGCATCCCGCCCAGCGCGAGGAACGCCACGGCGAGCGCCCGAAGCAACTCACCCGGCCCAAGTCGACGTCCCCACATGGAGATGAACGGTACGCGAATCTCCATCCGGCGTCCTCCCAAAGGCGACACTCCACGAAATCGCCGCGATTGCCAAACGATGTCCACTCCCAACGCGCGGGTAAGGCGATCGCCGCGGCGAGCCGCGAGCTCCTCGCCAGGGTCCACGCGTGGGCCGAACGGTAGTCGTCCGGAGCCGAGTCGGAGCCGCCTGATCTCGTCCACCGCGCTACGGGCTATCGCCGAACACCTCGGTGCGGTCGTCGGGAAGGGGAACCTCGGCCACGAGGGTGCCATCGCGGAACAGCGAAACGCGGACCTCCTCTCCGGTCTCGTTCGTGACGGAGAGTCCCGGATCTACCCGGTCATCGACTCTGAGGTCGATGGCTCCCTCGGCGGAGCGGACGGCGAGGACGGCGATGTGGTCGATCCGGTCGAGCTCGACCTCGGCCCCTGCCTCGGGGTTGCGCTCCGGGCTCACCACGAGCCGGAATGTCGAGGGCGGTTCGACGCTCGCGGGCGGTGTCGCCGAGTCGCCGCATCCCGAGAGGAAGACCGTGATCGCGATCATGGCGGGTATCAGGATTCTCCTTCGCATGGCGCCATGGTAGACCCGCCGACAGGCGACGTCGACGACCTGGGCAGCGAAGCCCGGATCGGCGACGATCCGAGTCGATGGATCGCGACGAGCCCCGGGACGAAGTGAGTGTCGTCCGCCGCCTGTTCGAGGTTCTTGAATAGGCGCAGAACCCGTCCGTCAAGAAGTCCGTAACTCGGGGGAGAGGCCACGAGTTGCTGTCGGAGTTTCGCGGGGTGGTATCGCTGGGTGTGGGGGTGGAGACGGAGTCCGATGGTGACGAGGACCCACCGCCCCTGACCGAGGAAGTCGAGGCAGCGGTCATGGAGTTTTCGCGCCTTGCCGCGCGATCGACGTGTGGGTTCTTGGAGGACTGCTGTGATCGTGAAGGCGGGACCTGCGCGCCATTTGCATGCCGCCTGTTGTATCAGGACCAGACCGCGGAGACGCTGCGGAGCATTCTTCGTGGACGCGACGTTCGGGTCGACGATCGGGCGATGGTCGAGTGCCGCGAGCAGCTTGCGATCCCGATGGCCTGTCGCCCCGCTGGGCTGGTCGATACGACAGCTTGCCAGAACGTCTTTCAAGGAAACGCAGCGCCCGGCGACTCGCGCTCGCACGATTTCGACTGCTCCGAGCCCAGGCGGCATCAGTGTGTCGACCGAGCCTGCGTCCGAAGACCATCCGTGGGGGAGACGTGTGATGGCAGTGTATTCTGTGAGGGACCGTACCCACCGCAGGCGCTGAGATGGCGGTCCGATCCAAGCACGATGCCACCCTCATGGTCCAAGTTGTCGAACAGTATCGGGGCTGGAAGCCGAGCCTGCCCGCGCGGGGAGATCGTTCAAGGGCTACTCGAAGGAACGCCACGGCGATTCGTGGTTGGCCTGTCTCAGGTCCAACTCACCAACTACCGGGTGCCGAACCGCCGAGCCCACCGGAGGAAGACTGGTGGGCGTCGGAGGAGGGGCCGCATGACGGAGCCTCTCGGGCTCCACTCGTGGAGAGGTGGGAGTCGAACGGCTCGCATCACGCTCTTCGTGGATCAGATCGAGCGGTCAGGCAGGCCGCTCCCAATGCTTGTGTTTCACAATCGGCTGCTCGGAGCCTGCCTGTTCGGATCGGTTCTCTTCCGCGAGATCGGACATCACATCTACCAGTCCCGGTGGCCCGAACACCGGGCGCCCGAGGAAGTGGCCGACGTGTGGCGAAGTCGGCTCCTGCGGCAGTATTGCGTGAAACGACATCCATACACTCATTGGTGGCTGCGGCCCGCCGCCCGGTGGGTGTGGGACGCGATTGCTCAGATCACGCTGGTGGGGTTCGCGCTCTTCCTGATGGCATCGTCGGGTCGATCGGCACGTCCTGACGGAACTTCTCACGCGTCCCCGCCGGGCTCGGGCGCCGGGGGCTCGCTGCGGCGGTGCACCATCGCGTCGAGGGCGGGAATGAAGAAGACGCCGAGGACGGAGGCGGCGAGCATTCCGCCGACCACCGCGGTGCCGAGCGAACGGCGGCCGTCCGCTCCGGCTCCCTCCGCGAAGACGAGCGGCAGGGCACCCAAAACGAAGGACAGCGCGGTCATCAGGACGGGCCGGAAGCGCAGGCGGAGGGCGTCCGCCGCGGCGTCGCCGGGAGACGAACCCTGCTCGCGACGGAGCTTTCCGTACTCCACGAGGAGGATGGCGTTCTTGGCCGCGAGTGCGACCAGTAGGACGAAGCCGATCTGGGTGTAGACGTTCAGGTCCAGAGCCCGCATCGCCGTCGCCGCCGAGGCGCCGAGCAGTCCGAATGGCACGGTGAGCAGCACCGAGAACGGCGTGATCCAGCTCTCGTACTGCGCCGCGAGGACCAGGAACACGACGAGCAGAGCGAAGAGCAGCGCGACCGCGGCCGCATCCCCGGTCCGCTTCTCTTCGTAGGCCATGCCGGTCCACTCGTAGCCCATCGTGCCCGGGAGGAGGCGGGTCGCGATCTGCTCCATCGCGTCCAGCGCCTCTCCGCTACTGACGCCTTCCGCCGCGCGCCCGGTGAGCGACGCGGCGGGATCCAGATTGTAGCGATTGATCGACGGAGGACCGACGGTTGGCGCGATGTCGATCAGTGAGCCGAGCGGGACCATCTCGCCGTCCTGGTTTCGCACGCGGAACTCCGGGATGGACTCCACGTCCTTGCGTGAAGCGGCGTCCGCTTGGACTCGAACCTGGTAGGTCCGTCCGAAGCGGTTGATGTCGTTCACGTAGGTCGAGCCGAACGTGGCGCCGAGGGTATCGAAGACGTCGGTGAGCGGCACCCCGAGTTGCTTGGTGCGGAGTCGGTCCACCTCGATGTCGTACTGGGGCACGCGCGCGCGGAAGCTCGAGAACACTCCCGCGAGCCGGGGGTCTTCGCCCGCATCGCGGGCGACCTCCTGCGCGACGTCCTGGAGCTGCTCGAGGCCCACGCCGACGCGGTCCTGGATCCGGAGGTCGAAACCGCCGATGCGGCCGAGCCCGCGGATGGCGGGCGGAAGGAACGCGAACGCTTCGGCGTCGTCGCGGGCGCGCAGCAGGCCCGAGACCCGGTTGGCGATCACCTGCGCGTGCTGCTCGGGCGCACCCCGCTTTTCCCAGTCGTCGAGGACCACGACTAGGGTGCCGACGTTCGGCCGGGTGCCGTCGGAGACGAAGGACGTCCCGGCCAGCGTCACGATCCGCTCTACGCCTGGAATCGCCGCGACCTCGGAGCGGATCTCGTCCAGCGTGGTTCGCGTGCGCGCGAGCTTGGCGGCGTCCGGTAGCTGCACGTTCACATAGAAGACGCTCTGGTCCTCCGGCGGCAGAAAGCCGGTGGGGAGCCGCACCAGGGCGACCCCCGTCGAGCTCACGAGCACCGCGAAGACCAGAAGCGTGGGGCCGGGAGAAGCGATGGCCCGTTTGGTCGCCCCGACGAGAGCTTCGGTTCCGCGGGCCAGTCCGCGATTGAAGGAGCCGAAGAAGCCGCCGGGCGGAGCCGACGGGCGCAGGAGCCGTGCGGCGAGTGCCGGGCTCAGCGTGAGCGCGTTGATCGACGACAGGACGGTCGCAATCGAGAGCGTGAGCCCGAACTGCCGGTAGAGCTCCCCGGTGATTCCGCCGAAGAGGAGGGTCGGCGCGAAGACGGCGAGGAGCACGGCCGTGGTCGCGATGACCGGGCCCGTGATCTCGCTCATGGCCGCCACTGCGGCTTCCCTGGGCGGCATGTGGTCGTCCGTGATCTTCCGGCTGATCGCCTCGACGACGACGATCGCATCGTCGACCACGATCCCGATCGCGAGCACGAGCGCGAGGAGCGTGATGAGGTTGAGGCTCACTCCCGCGAGGTAGAGGAACGCGGCCGTCCCCACGATCGAGACCGGGATCGTGACGCCCGGCACGAGCGAGGCGCGCCAATCCTGCAGGAAGAGGAAGACGGTCAGGAAGACGAGCAGCGAGGCGATGACGAGGGTCGTGAGCACCTCGGCGATCGACGCCGATATGAACCTCGTCGCGTCGTAGTTGATCTCGTATGTGACGTCTTCGGGAAAGCTCTGTGCCAGCTCCTCCAGGACGGTCCGGACGCCTTCGGCGACCTCGAGAGCGTTCGAGCCGGGGAGCTGAAAGACGCCGAGGGCGGCCGACGGTAGCCCGTTCAAGCGCGACTCCACCGTGTAGCGCTCGGCCCCGAGCTCGATGCGTGCGACGTCGCCCAGCCGCACGCGCTGCTCGCCCTCGGTCGCCTTCAGGACGACGGCCTCGAACTCCTCCACGGTTTGGAGGCGCCCCGCCGCGTTCAGCGTGTATTGGAAGCCGGTCTCCTCTTCCGCGGGCTCCTGGCCGACCTGGCCGGCCGCGACCTCCACGTTCTGCTCGCGCAGGGCTTCGACGACGTCGAGGGGCGTGAGCTCTCGCGCGGAGAGTGCGTTGCGGTCGAGCCAGACCCGCATGGCGAAGGCACTGCCGCCGAGGCTGTCTACGCTCCCGACGCCCGGGACTCGCGCGACCGCATCCTTCACGCGCAGAATCGCGAAGTTCGAGAGCTCGAGGCCGTTGAACGTCCCTTCGGGCGAGAGAAGTGCGAAGATGAGGAGCATGCTCGGAGAGCGCTTCTCCACGGTGACGCCCTGCGAACGAACGGCCGCGGGAAGCTTGGGCTCTGCGACCGACACGCGGTTCTTGACGCGCACCGCGGCCAAGTCGAGATCGGTCCCCAGGCGGAACGTAGCGACGATCGTCATGGTCCCGTCGTCGGAGCTCGACGACGAGAGGTAGAGCATGTCCTCCACGCCGTTCAGCTCCTCTTCGATCGGAGCGGTCACCGTGTCCATCACGGTCCGGGCGTTGGCGCCCGGGTAGGCGGCCCTTACCTGAATCGTCGGCGGGGCGATTGGCGGAAACTGCTCGACCGGAAGCACGGGCACCGCGGCTGCTCCGGCGAGGAACGTGAGGATGGCGATCACGCCCGCGAAAACCGGTCGCGAGATGAAGTAGCGCGAGATCATGGGTCGTCAGCCGGCCGCGGCGTCGGCGTCGGCGTCGGCTCGCGGTTGAACCGGTCGACCGGGGCGAACGCGGTGGAGCCCGCTCACGACGTACGTGTCGTCGGGCGAGAGTCCGCCGACGACCTGCACCATCTCGCCGTAGCGCCGGCCCAGATCGACGCCGCGCCTTTCGGCGACGTCGTCCGCACCCACGACGTAGACGTAGCGCCCCTGGAGATCGCTGCCGACGGCTTCCTCGCGGATCAAGACGGCGTCGGTCGGTGGGCCGAGCACGGACCGAATCCGCCCCGAAAGGCCCGGCCAGAGCTCTGCGTTCGGGTTCGGGAACACCGAGCGCACTCGGATCGTGCGGGTGCCGGGGTTCATCTCGGTCGCGACGAAGTCCACCTGCCCTTCGTGCGGGAAGCCCACCTCATTTGGGAGCCCCAAGCGGATGGGACGGTCGGCATCCGGGTCGATCACGCCGTCGTAGCCCGCCTCCACATACGCGAGGTGGACCTTCTCGCTGGCGTCGAAGAACGCGTAGATGGGGTCGAGCTGAACCAGAGTGGCCAGCAGCGTGGGCTCTCCGTCGCCGACGAGATTGCCGACGTCGACCTGGCGTGTGTCGATCCGGCCGCTCATCGGTGCTCGGATCTCCGTGTAGGAGAGGTCGAGCTCGGCGCGGGCGAGGGCGGCCTTCGCTTCGGCGAGGCCGGCGCGAAGGCTCTTGAACTCCGTCTCGGCCTCGAGCAGGGCCACCTCGCTCACGGTCTGGGCGGCGCGCATCTTCTGGTTGCGCTCGAGGTTCGTGTCGGCGAGATCGAGCCGCGCTTGTAGCTGCTCCACCGCCGCGCGCGCCTCTTCGACGGCGATCCGGTAGGGCTCCTGCTCGATCACGAAGAGCAGATCCCCTTCCGACACGAGCTCTCCATCGCGAAACTCGATCTTCTCGAGGAGGCCGGGCACGCGGGCGCGGAGCGCGACCTTGTGGATCGCCTGCAGGGTAGCGGGGTGCTCGTAGAAGGTCTCGACCTCGCGCACTTGGGGTTGGGTTACGGTGACGGCGGGCAGGCTCGCCGGCGGCGGCGGAGCGACCGTCTGGCAGCCCAGAACGAACGCCGCGCCGGCGGCGACCACGTGCCACCGCCAAGCTCTCTTCGCCATTCGGGTTCTCGAGAAGGGCATGTCTCAAAGGATTGTGGCATGGGCTGAGCGAGGCAGAAACCGGCGAGGCATGCCGAGCGGACGTTTCCACGATACTTCGAAGCGCGCGCCATCACGGTTCGTCCCCGTGATTTCGCTGCCGAAAGCCAGAAGAAGCCCGGCGCTCATGGGGACCGCGAGAATCTTGGGCATGCCCGCCTCTTGGCTCTCGTCCACTTCGTGTCGACGGCGGTTCCTCCCGGGCTGTCGTTTCCCAAGCGTCCCAACGGTACTGCTTCACGAACGCGATCTCGACCAGTGAAAGACTCGTTGCGAGGGCGATCCCGATCAGTACGGCCAGTACACGCTGAACGCGACGCGGCAGCCGCAACGGCGGAGGCATGAAGGCGATCGCGAGCGCCGGTAGTACCGGAAGGAAATAGCGGGAATGGACTGCGACAGCCCGGACCTCATGGAGCGGTGTCCACGAGGCGAACGCGGCGAGAATCACGAGGGCGAGTGTCGTCGCCGAGATCGCGAGGCACACGAGACGCTGCGCCTTCGTTGGCTGGAAGTGATCCGCATCGACCAACATTGCGATGACCAACGCGCCCCAGAAGAGGACGAGAGTCACCGGGTACCCCACCAGGCATTCGGTCCAGAGCGGCCAGGCAAGATTGATCAGCCATGGATAGGCGTCCGCGTGAATCGTTCGAGGGATCGCCAGCACAGACGTGACCGGCTCGGTCCAAAGACGAGCCATCGAGTACTGGGCTCCTGATCCCGTGTCGAGGAACGTGACGCGGTCGGGAATCGACGTGACGTTGAGCCAGAGAGCAATCACGACAATCGCCAGCGCCGACCCGACGACGGCCAGTCGAGCCCACGGCGTCCATCTCGTGCCCTGGTCCCGCGCGGGGATCAGGAGCAGTAGGAAGGCGAGAGGCGCGTAGACGAACTTGACGAGAGCGATTGGTACGATGAGGCACAACGCGATTGCGGATGTCTTGCGGGAGGGGGCGGCGTCGGGGTCGACGGTCAGGTGAATGACGTACGCCGTCCACAAGAAGGCGAGCCCGTTCAGTAGCCCGTCGAGCGAGCAGGTTGCAGCCACGTACAAGCCGGTCGGCCCAACCATGAGCGTCAGGAGCGTCGCGTGCATCGCGGGCGTGAGTCTCAGCGCGGCGACCATCAAGAGCGTCCAAAGAGCGAGGTTTGCCAGTCGCGCGGCGTAGAGCCACACGACGGGCGGCGCTCCGAGCGCTTCGGCGACCCAGATCGCGGCACCCGTGTGGAGCGAAGAGACGGGAGCGTACGGAGCCCCGTACTCGATCGCGAGTTGAGCCGGTCCGCCTCCGACCGGCATCGCCAACTGTCGAAGATTCCAGGGCTGTAGCGTGCAGCTCTTCCACGCCAGGGTCGTGTGCGCCGATTGTCGCAGGAGTTCCGCGATGCCGTGCCTTACGCGAACGCCCCGTTCGTCATCCTCTACGTCGGCAATCATCTGCCCCCGCGACACGCGCAGTCCGCGCAAGAAGTGCGGGACCTCGTCTCCCCATCCGAAGGGAGGCAGCGAGACCACGTAGCCCAGGCCAAAGACGGCCGCGAACATGAGCAGGACCACCGCCGAGTTTCGATCATTCATGTCC
>JAULKQ010070320.1:0-81658 GCA_032356285.1 Smithsoniella earleae | reverse complement strand
TCGGAATGGCGCGCAGCGAGAGATCATCCGCCTGTCCGGCGGCAAGACGCTCGTGCGCCAGCCCCGCGATCATCGCCGCGTTGTCCATACAGAAACGCATCGAAGGCAGCCGCAGATCAAGATCATGATCCTGCGCGAAGGATTCCAGCTCGGCGCGCAGCCTTGAGTTCGCGCTGACGCCGCCACCGACAAGCAGCGTGCGGCATGTTTCACCGCGCTCGTTCAGTTGATCAAGCGCCCGGCGCAGCTTGAGCAGCACGGCCGTGCATGCCGCTCGCTGAAATGAAGCCGCCACATTCGCCTTGTCCTGATCGGACAGATCCGATTCATCGCGCTCGAACTGCACGGCGCCGCCATTGCGCTTCGGGACGCCGCGGATGGTGTAAAGCACCGATGTCTTGAGCCCGCTGAATGAGAAGTCGAGCGAGTCCGGCGCCAGGCGGCTGATGGGAAAATCGAACGCGCGCTCGTCGCCATCTTTGGCCATGCGATCGATCTTCGGGCCGCCGGGAAACTCGATGCCGAGCATGGCGGCCGTCTTGTCATACGCTTCGCCCACGGCGTCATCGATCGTCGCGCCGAGTCTTTCGATCTCAAGCATCGAATGGCACAGATAGAGACTGGTGTGCCCGCCGCTGACGACGAGGCCCAGCGCGGGAAAAGCCGGGCGCTGGCGTTCGAGCAATCCTGCATACAGATGCGCATGCACATGATCGACACCGACAATCGGCTTGCCCATCGCCCATGCGAGGCTCTTGGCCGCCGCGACACCGACGAGCAGCGAGCCGATCAGACCCGGGCGCGAGCCGCAGGCGAAGGCGTCGATCTGCTCCAGCGTCACACCGGCATGTTCAATCGCCTCACGAACGACAGGCTCGATGCGCTCGACATGCGCCCGGCTGGCGATCTCCGGCACCACGCCGCCATATTCAACGTGCAGTTCATCCTGTGAAGCGATGACGTTGGACAGCACATCAACGCCGTCGCGCACGATCGATGCGGCGGTCTCATCACAACTTGATTCGATTCCGAGAATGAGCATGCGCAGGTAAGAAGAAGTCTCCCGCTACTCGGTGTCGTCCTCGTCGACCTTCTCGACGGGCGCATCCATGAGCCACGAAGGCAGGCCGTCGCCGGTGATGCGCAGCGTGCCCGCAAGCGAGCCATCGGCGGCATACACCTTCACCGTGCCGCCCTGCAGCTCGTACTGCTCATCAAACATCGGCTCCGGCTCGACATCTTCCTCGTCGACGGTCGTCGCCAGAGATTCAATTCGCTTGTTGACACGGCGCATCTCGCGCATCAATCGCTCGCGAGCGCTTTGCATGCGGCGAAGCTCGGCAAGCTGCAGCGCAAGATCAGAATCCATGTCTTCATTGGGCGCTTTCCAGTCGCCTGATTCGATGCGGGCGCCCAGCGCCTCGATAGCCGCGGCAAGCTGCTGGTCCTGCAGAACATTGCGCGCCCACTCCGCGTCGTGACGCACGGCTGCATCTTCATCGTCATCTTCATTGCCGATGACCTCTCGCTGCTGGCGCACACGAAGCATGTTGTTGTATTCGTCATCGGTCATGGGCACATAGAAGCCGGGCGTCGGATCGACACCCCACGTCTTCGAATCGTCTTCCCGATGAATGACCTTGCCCGACGGGCCGTAGTAGCGCTGCTCCGTGATCTTCAGCTGGCCTCGGCCTGACTGCAGGGGCAGCACGCTCTGCACACTTCCCTTGCCGAAGGTGCGCTCGCCCAGCACGACGGCGCGCCCATTGTCGCGCAGCGCGCTGGAGACGACTTCACTGGCCGAAGCGCTGCGCCGATTGAGCAGAATGACCATGGGGAAGTCGGGCAGCGTCCCTTCGGCTGTTGCGAAGACGGACTCCTCTTCAAAGCTGCGCCCGCGCGTCGAGACGATCAGGCCCTGGCTGAGGAAGAGATCCGCCATCTGGACGGCCGCCGACAGGGAGCCGCCGGGATTGAATCGCAGATCGAAGATAAGGCCCTGCAGGCCTTCATCG
Source organism: Smithsoniella earleae (assembly GCA_032356285.1). Lineage (NCBI taxonomy): Eukaryota > Viridiplantae > Chlorophyta > Ulvophyceae > Smithsoniella > Smithsoniella earleae. Next base: position 79,643 of record JAULKQ010070320.1, on the reverse strand, counting down.
AGCATCTCCTGAATGGCCTCTTCGAGTTCGGGGATGGTGCCGCCGGTAAACTGCGACACGCGCAGGTAACCGATGCCGCTCTGCTCATCGAGCATGAACTGCCAGCTCTCATCCTCGTCGCGTCCGAAGCCGAAGACGGAGCGCGTCTGGATCTCGGCGCGGGTGATGGGAATGTCGATGCGCTCGACGCCACGTTCGACGGTGACGACGACGGGCGTGCCGGGCTCGCCGGCGAGCAGGCCGATGCCTTCATCGAGTGAGAGATCCATGGTGGACTTGCCGTCAATCTCGACGACGCGATCGCCCGCGAGAATGCCGGCGCGATAGGCGGGCGAATCATCGAGCGGGCTGACGATGGTCATCCAGCCATCTTCAATGCGGACGGAGGCGCCGATGCCGACGTAGCGCCCGCGAAGCTCCTTGTCGAACTCCTCGATCGCTTCGGCAGGCACGAAGACGGTGTAGCGATCGCCCAGCGCATCGATCATGCCGTCGATGGCGGCCAGCTGCAGCTCCTCGAAGTTCGGCTCGCCGACAAAGCGATCCGCGATGATGCGCTGGATGTCGATGATCGGGTCGAACCAGTTGTAGCGATCGACATCGGTCTCGACATCGGCGGCCTGGGCGGCGGCAGGCAGGGCCAGCAGGCAGATCGCCGCAACGGCGCGGGAGAACCAGTTTCGCTTGATCAGCACGTTGAACTCCTTGCGGTCAGAGAGTTTGCGATTCCTGATCCTATACAAGCAGGCGCTCGACGGGAGGCGGGCAATTCGATCGCGACAGGCAGGATCGACGGCCTATCATGGGCCTTGCCCGCAGTTTGACGAAGGATTCACCCCGCATGTCCGCCGCAAAAGAACGCACTTCCATCAAGGTCGCCGCCGAAAAGGCGGTGCTCGCGGCCGTGCATCTGCCGGAGAGCCGCTTCGATCCGCGCGATCCGCTCGGCGAGCTTGGCGCCCTCGCGGAGACCGCCGGCGCCGAGGTGGTCGGGCAGATCATCCAGCAGCGCCAGCGGCCTGAAGCCGGCACGTACATGGGCAAGGGCAAAGTGGAGGAACTCAAGGGCCTCTGCGAGATGACCGGCGCAACGCTGGTGATCTTTGATCACGATCTCTCGCCGGCCCAGATCGGCAATATTGAAGAGGCCGTGGAGCGAAAGATCGTCGATCGCTCGGAGCTGATCCTGGACATCTTCGCCAGCCGTGCGACGACGCATGAGGCGAAGCTGCAGGTGGAGCTTGCGCAGCTCGAGTACACGTATCCGCGCCTGCGAGCGATGTGGTCGCACCTGGAGCGCATCGTCGGCGTGGGCGGCGTGGTCGGCATCGGCGCGCGCGGCCCCGGTGAGCAGCAGCTTGAGATCGATCGCCGCATCGTGCAGCGCAAGCGCACGGCATTAAAGCGCGAACTGGAGGACATCCAGACGCGCAAGCGCCGCCTCGTGCAGAAGCGCAAGGTGGATCACTTCACCGTCGGCCTGGTCGGTTACACGAACGCCGGCAAGTCCACGCTCTTCAATGCGCTGACAACCGGCGGCGCTTATGCGGATGATCGCCTTTTCGCGACGCTCATCACGCGCACGCGCGACTGGAACCTCGGCGGCGGGCAGACGGTGATGCTGTCGGACACTGTCGGCTTCGTGCGTGATCTGCCTCACAATCTTGTCGCAAGTTTCAAGGCGACACTCGAAGAGACGCTGCACGCCGATCTGCTGCTCATCGTGCTGGATGTCTCGGATCCGAACGCCGAGCTTCAATACGACACGGTCAATCAGACGCTGGATGAACTGTTCGAGGAGCAGGCGAAGGTGGAGGACGCCGAGCACACGGGATGGACGCCGCCCGAGCGGCTGCTGGTGCTCAACAAGGTCGACATGCTTCAGAACAATGCGGAGTTGATCGTGTGGGAGAATCGCGTGCGCGGCGCGATTGGCCTGTGTGCGAAGGATCCGGAGCATCCGGGGCATGCGGCATTGCGCGAAGCCGTGCGCGGCGCGATGATGGGCCGCGTGGAGGAGCGATTCGTCTCCGTGCCGCTTTCTGATTCGAGAACCGTCAGCACGATCGAGAATCGCGCTGAGGTGCTTGAAAGGGAATATGACACGGATCAGGTGCGATTCCGTGTGCGAATCGGTCAGCGTCAGATTGATGAGCTGCGTGCCGCGGGCGCGCAGATGACCATCGAAGAGGCGTAAGCGAGGAGGCGCGGCATGCGCAAGACTCTCGTCCTGGCGTTCATCTTCAGCACGGCAAGCGCATGCTCAGGTTTGGCGCACGCCCAGTCCTGGTCACCCGACGGCGAACGCATCGCCTTCTGGTGGTTCGGCGACAACGAGGACATCTGGATCGTCGATGCCGACGGCGGCAGGCCGGCGCGGCTGACGCATGACGCCGCGGGCGACAATCGTCCGGAGTGGACGCCCGATGGCGAATATCTGACCTTCGCTTCCACGCGCCGGCCAAGGGCGAACATCTACCAGATGCGCCCCAACGGCACGGATGTGCAGGCGCTGACCGAAAGCGACCCCGACGAGGAATACGGCGACGCGCAAGTGTCGCCCGATGGCGAATCGATCGTCTGCCACATCGGCGACGGGCTGGTCTTTGATATCTGGCTCTTTGATCGCGACTTCAACGATGGCGTGCGCCTGACGAATACGGCGTCACAGGGAAAGAAGAGTTCGTCGCCACGGTTTTCACCGGATGGCGAGCGCATTGTCTTCGTCTCCAACCGCGATGGCTCGGATGACATCTTCGTGATGAATCGCGACGGCTCGGATCAGACGAATCTGACGAAGACGAAGGAGTTCGCCGAGTTTCATCCCGCGTGGTCGCCGGAGGGAGATCGCATCGTCTTCGTCTCGTATCTGATGGGCGGCTTCGATCTTCATCTGATCCAGGCCGACGGCACGGAGCGAAGGCGCGTGACGTATTCGCCTCAGACGTACGAGTTTTCGCCCGGCTGGTCGCCCGATGGCGACTGGATCGCCTTCACCCAGTATCGGGACACGGTGTGGGACGACGATTCGAAGCAGGATCCGCAGGCATCGCTGGTGGTGATCCACCCGGATGGGACGGCGGCTCGCGTGATCGCGAAGAAACCTCGCCGCTGAGGGCCGGGCGGCCACGGGGGGCGGTCCATAAAAGGTCACACGCGGCCTCTTTACAGACGGGCGCGAGATGGGGATACTCCCGAGCCTTCGCCACCTTAGCTCAGTTGGTAGAGCGGAGCTTTCGTAAAGCTCAGGTCTGCGGTTCGAGTCCGCAAGGTGGCTTTTTCTGATCTTCGCCGCGCTGAGAAGTGCGGCGTTGTTCGTTTTTGGGGTTTGAACTGTACGATCCACCCCATGTACGAAACCCTCGCCGTGCTGGCTTTGTTTGCGCTGCTGTACAGCGCGATCGCCGGGGGGGTGAGTCGGACGTGGCTCAGCGGGCCGATCATCTTCACTGTGTTCGGCGTGCTCATCGGGCCGTATGGCTTTGATGTCGTTTCGATGCGTTCCGATCCGGAGGCGCTCAAGACGATCGCGGAGCTTGCGCTGGCGCTGGTGCTCTTTACCGATGCGGCTGAGTCCAATCTTGGTGTGCTGCTGCGGGCGCGGGCGCTGCCGGTGCGGCTGCTGGCCATCGGGCTTCCACTGACCATCGCGCTGGGCGCGCTGACGGGAAAACTGTTCTTCGGAGCGATGGGGTTCATCGAACTGGCGCTGCTGGCGACGATGCTGGCGCCGACGGATGCAGCGCTGGGCAAGCCGGTGATCACCAATACATCCGTTCCCGAGCCGCTTCGCGAGGGGCTGAATGTTGAGAGCGGTCTGAACGACGGCTTGTGTGTGCCGATTCTACTGCTCTTTCTTTCGCTGGCGATGGGTGAAGAAACGGGCGAAGGCGCCGGGCACATGGCCTTGCGGATGCTGTTTGAGGTTGCGGGGATCGGGCTGCTGACGGGGGCGGTCGTGAGTCTTGTCGCGGTCTTTCTGCTTCGCGCCTGCGGTCGTCGCGGATGGCTGACGACGACCTGGACGCGCGTGACTGTCGTCACTCTTGCGCTCGCCTGTTTCGGTACGGCGCAGACGCTGGGCGGCAGCGGATTCATTGCATCCTTCGTCGGCGGGCTGATCTTCGGCGGGATGCTCAAGCGGCATCGGCGGGAGCTGCTGGAATCGGCCGAGGGGATCGGCGACACCTTCGCGCTGCTGGCCTGGGTGCTCTTTGGCGCGGGTGTCGTGGGTCCGGCGTTCGGCTTCTTTGCATGGGACACGCTGCTGTATGCGCTGCTGAGCCTGACGCTGATTCGCATGATTCCCGTCTTCATTGCCGTGACCGGGCTGGGGCTTGATCTGCAGAGCAAGCTCTTTCTGGGCTGGTTTGGGCCGCGAGGGCTGGCGAGCATTGTGTTCATCGTGATCGTGATTGAGGATCACGTGGATCATCAGGGCGACATGGCGATCGTGGTCGTGACGACTGTGATTCTGAGCGTGCTGCTGCATGGCGTGACGGCTTATCCGCTTTCAAAGGCGTTCGGCGCCCGGCACAAGGGCGGCGGCCCAATTGAATAGGTTGTTCAGTTTTCGGTGGACGGATTTCGCTGGACGCCTAGGGTTTGAGGCATGATTCAACTGCCGCCGACGGATGTGATGCAGCGCGCGATCGACGAGCGCGATCCGGCTTTTGAGGGCGTCTTCTTCACGTGCGTGAAGACGACGGGGATCTTCTGCCGGCCGACGTGCAAGGCGAAGCGGCCGAAGCGCGAGAATGTGGAATTTGCGCCGACGGCGCAGGCGGCGCTGCTGGCGGGGTATCGCCCGTGCAAGCTGTGCAAGCCGCTGGCGCCGGCGGGTGAAGCGCCCGCATGGGCTTCGGCGCTGATTGATGAAGTGCGAAGCGCGCCGTCACGGCGCATGACGGATGCGGAGCTTCGATCCCGCGGCCTGACGCCTGCGACCGTGCGCCGATTCTTCCAGCAACGCTTCGGCATGACGTTTCACGCATACCAGCGAGCCGTGCGCCTGGGCGAGGCGTTCGCGGAGTTGCGCGCGGGGACGGATCAGACATCGGCAGGCCTGCGCGCCGGGTTTGAATCGGCCAGCGGATTTCGTGAGGCGTTTGCGCGGCTTTTCGGCGCCACGCCGGGCGATACGCGCCATGCGCATCACATGTGCGCCGACTGGATCGAGACGCCGCTGGGGCCAATGCTCGCCATCGCCGATGCGGATGGCCTGTGCATTCTGGAGTTCGTCGATCGACGCGCGCTGGAGAAAGAAATCGAAACGCTGCGGGCGCGACGGCGCTGCGCCATTACGCCGGGCGTCAATGACATCCTGCGCCAGACGCGCGAACAAATCGACGCCTATTTCGCGGGCGATTACACAAACTTCACAATTCCGCTGACACCCTGCGGCACGCCGTTTCAGCATGAAGTCTGGGCCGGCCTGTGCGACATTCCGGCGGGTGAAGTTGTCAGTTATGCCCAGCTTGCCCAGACCATCGGCCGGGCGGGCGCATCGCGCGCGATCGGCAGGGCGAACGGAATGAATCCCATCGCGATCATCGTGCCGTGCCATCGTGTGGTGGGCGCCAATGGAGATCTCGTCGGCTACGGCGGCGGTCTGTGGCGCAAGCGATGGTTGATCGACCATGAACGAAGCATGATGAATAAGCGGCCTGCCGCACGAGAACTTGCGGCCATGGCGTAAACTCCTCACTGGCGTCGCCTTTGACGATCGCCGATGGAGGAGAGCGTGCAGAGTCCCGCGGGCATCATGGCTGTTCGTGTCGGCGTTTGCGCCGGTGTGCTGATCGGCGCGATGGTGCTGGTGCGTTGTGATACGACTGATGCGCCGCGGCGAACTCCAGCGCAAGTGGCCGCACCCAATTCAGCGCCGGCGCCTGTCGCGCAACATGAAACCTCGGTCCCCACTGCAGATCAGTTGGCGAACGTGAAGCCGCCGGCAGGTCCTGATCCGGCGCGGGCGAGCGAGATCGTGCTGACGCCTCTTGGGCGCGTCTCGATTCCGGCCGCGGAGACGCTTGCGTTTGACGCCGTGCGCGGGGACATCTTCGTTTCCAGCGAGGATGGCGTGCGACAGATCGCGCTGGGCGGCGTCGTGAACATGAAGCAGACGCGCACGCTGGCGATTGCGAAGCTGGCCGGGCATCCGGAAGGAAACATCAGTCAGGTAGCCGTGGATAGGACGCGCGGCATCGGCGCCGCGTGCGTGATTCCAAAACTGCGAGCTGCGGAGATCGGTCGCGTGGCGCTCTTTCGCACTGACACTGGCGCACTGCTGACGACACTGCCTGTCGGTTACTGCCCGGACAGTCTTGCGTTTTCACCGGATGGCGATGCGCTGGTGATCGTCAATGAAGGCGAGCCGGGCATTGGCCGATCGGGCGGGCTGATGGATCCGCCGGGGTCGATCTCGGTGATTGATCTATCGAATGTGCGCACGCCGGCGGACGGGGCGAAGTTGTCTGCCGCGGATGTTGAGACGTATCAGTTCGGCGGCGAGGCTCTGGCGCGTGCGCTGCAATCTGCCAATCCCGATCATGCGCTGCGGATTCATCCGGCCAATCGCATGACGCCATCGCTGGATATCGAACCTGAGTACGTCGTCATCGAGGGCGATCAGGCGTATATCGCGCTGCAGGAGAACAACGGGCTCGCGGTGTTTGATCTGCGCGAGCGAAAGTTCACGCGCATCGCCGGGATGGGTATACTTGATAGACGGCTGGACGCCTCCCGCATCGATGGCGGCGCGAACATCAATACATACCTGCCTGCCGCGCCGATGCCGGATCAGATCACGCTGGTGCGCATCAGCGGCGAGACTTTCATCGCCAGCGCCAACGAAGGGGACACACGCAGCCAGGCGTTCGACGACGCCAACCCGCTGGGTGATGAGACGACAATCGGGGCGCTTCGCAATCGCGGCGCCATCGAATCCTCCGCCGCACCTGCCGGCGCCGATGATCTGCAGGTCTCCTCATTCGACTGGACGAGTTCGGACGGCGCGATGCGGCCGATCGTGATGGGCGCGCGCAGTGTCTCGCTCTGGCGCACTGATGATCTGTCGCTCGTCGGCGATACGGACAGCGCGTTCGAGGAGCACATGGCCGAGCGGGCGCCGCAGCGCTTCAACGCGACGAACAAACCCGGCGCCAACCCGGATGCGCGATCCGTGGCGCGAGGGCCGGAGCCTGAGGGCGTGACCTCCGGTGATTACTTCGATCTGCCACTCGTCTTTGCGGGGCTCGAGCGTCCCGGCGCGATCGTGGCGATCGATGTCTCAATGCCGACTTCGCCGCAGGTCATCGGCTTTTACGATTGCGCGAGCGATGGCGATCTCGGCCCGGAGGGTTTGTATTTCATCGCGGCCGAGCACAGCCCAATCGGCGCCCCCCTGCTCGTGGCCGCATTCGAAGGCTCGGGAACCGTCGTGTGCTATCTCGTGGGCGGCGCGCCTCACTAAGCAGAAACGCCGGACGTCTCAGGACGCCCGGCGCTTCTCACCTGCAGATCAAACACATGACTCGTCAGTGGGCGGCGATCAGTCCAGCGGACCCCACGTGCCGATGAGCGTGGCAAGGTCGGATGCGCCAACCTCACCGGACTTGTCGAGATCGGCGATGGGATCATCTGAACCCCAGCGGCCGATGAGCTCGGCAAGATCGGTGGCGCCGATGACGCCGTCGCCATCCTGATCCGGCGCTTCACCGAAGCCGAGGAAGACGCGATGCGCCGTGACATCAGCGTCGGTGACGGCTGCGGCGTTGGCGCCGCCCATGCCATCAGTCTCGTCCATATCCAGCATCGCCAGCAGCGCCTGGAATGCGCGGCCTTCGTATGTGTACACCATGATCGGCGTCACACCATCGGAGCAGAGACCCATCTCCTGATCATCAAGCGTCGCGCCTTCGCGTGGGCAGATCAGACCGAAATCCGTGCGATCAGCAACGCCATCGAAGTTGAAGTCGCCCTTCACGAACTGGAACTGCGTGATGACGATGCCGCCATCGGCGATGCCGTTGACATTGTTCAGCGCGCCGGGCGTGACCTTGTATCCATTGAGATTGATGTCCTCAAAGAGATAGGGCCCCGGGGCGGGCATGCAGCCGGACATCGGATCATCGGGATTGCACGTGCCGTCGTACGTCGGTCCGGCGGGATCCGTCGGGCCCTTGACCTGAATGAAGCCGTCGCCATCAATCGTGTTGTTGAACTTGAACTTGTTGACACCGGTGACGGCCAGCAGATCGCCGTAGATCCACTCTTCATCCGCCATGCGCGTCGGCGCCAGCGACATGTCCGACTTGAAGCGGGCGCCCAGCTCCGGGTTCTCGCCGAAGAAGTTCACGCGGCAGATCGCGTCCGGATTGAAGCCCGGCGCATCGGAGATCTCCTGCTCGCTGTTGCGGACATACTCCTTGCCGCCGTTGTTTGACCAGGCGACGTCGTCAACCATCTGATACGCCTCGACGACGAGAGCCGCGGGTGCGCCGCCGACGGGCGTCTCCATGCCGCAGTCCGTCTTGCCGTCGAAGTCGACATCCGGGTTGATGTCCTTGCGAAAGCTGTAGCCCGGGTCGTAGACGCTTTCACCGGTCATCTCGTCGATCGAGTGATTCGGACGTCGGCGAACGAGGACGTATGACGACGAGTTGTCGTTGGCGAGCTTGCCGGGCGTATCCGTCGTGGGGATATGCAGCGACTTCAAGCTGGCGATGTTCGTATCGGGATCCGTGACTTCGCCCATGACGAGCGAGATGCCGACATCATCGGACTGATAGAGCAGCAGCAGGCCGTTGGCGCCAAGCGAGACACCATCAAGGCTGTACGCCTCATCGATCTCGGCGACTGATTCCTGGGCGGGAGGCGGATCGGGGATGTTGTTTCCATCCTGATCGACGCCGCCCTTGATCAGCGCGATGGCGTAGCCGGTCAGATCCATATTCGGCTTGCCGTAGAGCTCGATGAACTCCCACACATCATCCGTGGATCCGCTGCCGGGCGGATTCTCCATGACTTCATTGATGACGACCTGCGCCGAGGCGCCGGTGCACATGGCGCCCGCTGCGATCGCGGCGACAACTGACAAACGGCCTCTCATATGTCTCTCTCCTGGTTGCGCGCCGCTCGTGTGCGGCGCATGCGATTCACACCGACCTCAGCGAAACGCGCCGTTGGTCAGCCAGCCTCCGAAAACCTCACCCTCGATATCCGCGTAGCGGGGCACGCCGTCGTCTCCCACTTCGATGCGATCGTTGTCCGTCTTCACGAAGTCGAATCCGCCGTCGCGATCCTCATCCCGAAACACGTCGACGTGGCCATCTGCGAAAACGATCTGGCCATACACGCGATCGTGTCCGACGCCGCCGCCGATGAAGCTCGACTTGCCGTGCGCCGGGCCGAGATCCGCAAAGTTCTGCCGACCCCAGACGATCTGTCCGGTCTCGGGCATGCGCATGCGGATGGGTCCATCCGTCAGCGCCTTGGCGGTGCGCTCCTGCACGCCTTCGATCGTGATGAACTCATCGCTTTCGAGCTTGGCGCGCCCGTCGCCGAAGAGCGGCACGATCGAAGTCGGCACGGCGCCGAGATTCTTCTCCTCCAGCGGGCCGATGACGCCTTCGATGCGCTGCGGATCGGCCGTCGCGTCCTCATGCTCCTTCATGGCCGTATACGCCATGAACCAGGACTGCACGTAGTTTGTGTTGAAACCCGCGGCGATCAGATCGTCGCGCTCTTCCTCGGTGAACGTGCGATACGCGCGGCCGTCATTCAAACGGTTCAGAATCAGATTCTGGTTGTACTTCGCCGGATGGCTCGGGCAGAGCATGTTGCCGGGAATGGCGTAGTCGCCAAGCACCATGTCGGCGACCCAGCCCTTTTCATCAATCGCGCCCCAGGCATTGCCGCTGCGATTGTCAAAAGGACCGGAGCAATACTGCCCGTTGAAGTCGTTTGCTCTTGTCATGGCGGCCAGCCCGATCTGGCGCAGGTGTCCGCCGCAGGCCGTCTGCCGGGCGCGCTCGCGCGCCGATGTCAGCGCCGGCGCCAGCAGCCCCAGCAGCAGCGCAATGATGGATATGACGACGAGCAGTTCGACGATCGTAAACGCGCGCAGGCCGCGTTCTTTTCCATGTCGACGCACTGATAATGCTTTGCGCACGCGCATCCCCGTTCGGCTGGTTTCAAGTTCGGGGAGACTACGGCGGGAGTCCACACACGCGGGACGCGGGCGCGTTCAGTTTCGATCAAAGTCTCGTAAAGGCGCACGGGCCGGCGAGCCATCGCGCAAAACTCACAATCCACAAGCGCTTTGTGAATGCATGCGCGCCATACCCTCAAACTCGCACGGAACGTCAGCGAGCCGGGGCGGGAATCGTCTCGGAGGCGGCTTCGAATCGACCATTGAGCCGATTCGCGCCAGCGCGATCGGTGTCGGTATATGATCCGCCGCTCATGGCTGGAGCAGCGCACAACCACTCGCCGGCGGCGGCCAATCGCCGCGTCCACAAGCCCATCATCCTTCTCGGCTCCGCCCGATCCGGCACCACCATGCTCGGGCGGCTCTTCGACAACCATCCGGATGTCGCCTACTGGGTCGAGCCGCGGCCGATCTGGATGCACGGCAACGCCTATGCCTCCTCCGATGAGCTTGGCGTCGCCCACCTGAAGCCGCGCATCGCCCGCGCCATCGATCGCCATTTCTTCCGCTTCATGCAGAAAGCCGGACGCACCCGCTTCGCCGAAAAGACGCCGAGCAATTGCCTGCGCGTGCCCTTCATCCACGCGCTGTATCCCGATTGCCGCATCATCAACATCATCCGCGACGGACGAGCCGTGGTGCGATCGACAATCGAGATCCAGGCGGCGCCGCCGAACAAGGGACTCGTCTTCGAGAAGCTCAAGCAGACGCCGCTGACGGACTGGCCGGCGTACTTCGGGCTCTTCTTTCGCACGGTGTGGCGGACGAAGGTGCTCAAGAAACGGTCGGCGTACTGGGGGCCGCGGCCGCGGCAATGGCGGGAGTGGATGGGCCTGCCGCCGCATGTGCTTGCGGCCAAGCAGTGGCGCGCCCTGGTCGAACGCTCGATCGAACATGGTCGGGCGCTTCCGGCGGAGAACTATCTGGAGATCCGCTACGAGGAGTTGGTCGGCGATCCCGAGAGCGTGGCGCGGCGCATGCTCGACTTCTGCGAGCTTCCGATGGATGCCTCGTTCATCGAAAACGCGAAAGCCCACGTCAAGCCGGACAGCCTTCATCGCTGGAAGAAGGAGCTGACGGGCAGCACGCTGGAAGCGGCGGTCGCAGAGATGAAGCCCCTGCTGGAGTCTCTGGGCTACATGCAGCCCGGCGAATCCGGGGCCGATGCGGCCTCCGGGTAACATGCGGGCGGCCCAATTCCGATCAACTGAGTGAGCGGAATGTCACGGAGGGATCGGATGATCGTCCTGCAGTGCGACAAGTGTGATCAGCAGATCAGCGTTGAAGAGGAACTGGCGGGCTCCAAGGTGGAGTGCCCCCACTGCGGCGACGTCAATCGCGTGCCTGATCCGAAGGCCGCCGCACCCGTGACCGCCGGCGCCGAGCGAGCCGCCGAACCCGTGGAGCAGCCGGAGCGCGATCTTGCCTTCGTTCGCCCCTCGCTGTGGCGCAGCCGCCCCTTCACGACGGCCGCCATCGCCCTGATCCCGCCGGCGGTGACGATTCTCGGCGTGACGCAGGAGTGGGCGCCCTTCCGGAACTACTGGGGCTGGGCGGCGCCGATGATTGCTTGGCTGATCCTGATGTGCTGGTGGTTCACCAAGACGCGGTTCGAATCGCTTCGCGTCACGAGCGAGCGCTCGATGTATCGCAAGGGCCTGCTTTCACGAAACACAAGCGAAGTTCTGCACAAGCATGTGCGCAATATCAAGATCGATCAGTCATTCCTGCAGCGACTGTCCAATGTGGGCTCCATCTCCATTGACGGCTCCGCGGGAGGCGGCGATGGCGCCGAGGTTGTGATCAAGGATGTGCCGGGCCCCCGCCGCATCAAGGCGATCATCGATGAGCATCGCGATCTCTAGCGTGTCCCCGGTTTCTGCGGGCTCAGTTCTTTGGGGAAGACCGCTTGATCCCAGACGGGTACACTTGTCGCTCTCGATCGCCGGTGGAGGCGATCAGGCAGGAGACTGATCGGCATGAGCATGACATGGATCGGCAAGGCGCGGCTGCGGCTGATGGTCATCGTCATCGGCGCGCCGCTCGCGGCGTTCGGCGCCATCTCCGTCGGACCGGCGTGGCTGACACTGCCCGTCATCGGCGCCACCATCTACGCGCTGGCGATGGGTGTGAACAAGACAAGCAATCGCGTCACCAGCTCACACTGCTGGACGTGCGGCCACGATCTTTCCAAACTCGCCTTTGACGCCGAGCATGGCGTCGCCTGCCCGGCCTGCGGCACGTTGAATCAGCATCTTGCCGCCCACGCGCCGGACATGGCCGTCGCGCTCGTTGAAATCGATCGCGATGACAGCGATGACGACAGCGCCGGCGACATCGCGCCGACAGCCTGATTCAAGTCTTACTTAGAAACGCGCGGAGGCGATGGCTTCACGCAGGGGTGTCAGCACATGCGGCGCGATGCGATCCTGCGCAAGCTGCTCGGCAGTCTCATGCAGCTTGTCAAAGAGCGCCGGGGCTTCTTTGACGTCGGAGAGTGCGCCGTAGCGCCGCACCGTGAGATAGACACTGATGGGCTCGTTGCGAAAGCGCTTCGTGCGGATCTCGCGCGTCGTCGTGCGCGTCTTGATCTCGAAGTGCGCCTGCGTCTCGCAGCGCTTGGTCAGCGCCACACCGATGATCGGCTGCACATCGATCGGCGACTCCTTCTCCGGATCCATGAGTCCCGCCAAGGGCGAGCCGGCCATGAAGGCGTCATGCACGATCTTGTTGTGATTGCCGCCGGCCTCCAGATCGAAGCCGTAGACGACCTCGAGCAGTTCGACATCCAGCGGGCTGATGGACAGGTAGAAGGGCGCGATCTCCAGCAGGAAGCGATGAAACTTCGCGGCCTCTTCCGTTGACTCCGGATGGACGACCCCGGCGCGCAGGCTCGTCTTGCGAAGCGCCACCCACTGCTGGCGGCCATCATCGCGATGACGGGATTCGAGCGTCAGCTCGTCCTCGTACCGGCGGAAGCGATCCATCCCCGGCTCTTCGCGGCGGATGCGATCGAACAGATCGAGAATCGTCTGCCGCTCTTCCGGCAGATCCATCTTCACGTTCAACCGGCTGCTGATGTAAAAATCGGAACACAGCGCCCCGAAGCTTGTCGCCATGCAGAGTGTCCTCCAGATCAGCATGTTAAGCGCCGGAACTGGCCGTGTCGACGGTCCCGCACTTTCTAACTCATCGGCGCCCGTCGAACGCTCCCCCGAACAGAGGCCGTCGGTTGATGGTCCGAGAGAATCGCCCGGAAGCGCCGACCGATTATGCCTCCGGCGGCGCGAGCCTTCGCATCGGCTGCATGGACATATACGTCAGGGAGCGCCACAACCATTCGGCCGGTCCAAAGAGGAAGTAGCGCAGCCAGATCGGGCTGATGATGAGCTGGAGAATCCAGACGCTCACGACCACGAGATTCAGCTCCCAGCGCTCAAGAGAGCCCCAGTAGCCGAGGCCGTAGCTGTAGAAAAAGAGCGTGCAGAGGATCGACTGCATCAGGTAGTTGGTCAGCGCCATGCGCCCGACAGCCGCCAGGCCCGCGGTCAGGATCTTCAGCACGCCAAGCTTGCAGATGATCATGACCAGCGCCACATAGCCCAGCGCCGAGCCGATGCTGCCGAAGTAGTTCCACATGAACCCGGCGTAGAACGCGTACGGCGCATCAAAACCGTGGGCCATCATGTCAAAGGCGCCATTGGTTGAAAGGGGCAATCCCACGCCAAAACCGAGGATCATCATGATGAAGTACTGCTTCAGCGAGAGCCTGGCGCTGAAGACTCCAAGCTTGTAGAGCCCCATGCCCAGCAGCATCATGCCGGCGCCGCGCCACAGACCCCAGATGAACAGGCCCATCGTGTGCATGAAGATCACGTCTTCGGCCTGCTTCTTGTGAATCTCCAGATACGAGCCCTGTGTGTAGAGCTCCTTCTCCTCTTCCAGCGCCTCGGGTGTGGGATTGAAGTCCGCGTCAATCTCCTCCCACGCTTCCTTCATCTCCACCTGCAGGTCGGTCGGCTCTTCGCCGGCTTCGATCGCCTTATCGTGGGCGATCGCCTGCGAGCGCGCGTAATCGAAGAAGAGGCCCATGCCGCCGCTCACCGGGACGTACATCAGCAGCAGAATTGACGCGATGATGATCAGGAAAAGCGGCCGCAGCCTGCGAAGCAGATAGATCAGGAATCCGCACAGGGCATACGTCACGAGAATGTCGCCGAACCAGATGGCGTAGGCATGCACCATGCCGATGACGAGCAGCCAGAACGTTCGTCGATAGTGCAGCCCCATCGCCGAGCGCCCCTTCGCCTCAAGCTTCGACGTGAAAATGATGACGCCGGCGCCGAAGAGCATCGAGAAGATGCTCATCATCTTCATCTCGAAGAGCCCGTGATTGACGATCCACGTCCACTTGTTGGCGCCGATGAACTCGCCGCCCGTCACGCTCGGGTTGGTCCACGCAAGGGCCGAAAGCGCGAAGAACGGGATGTTCATGATCAGGATGCCGCACAGCGCAAAGCCGCGCAGCACATCGATCGACACGATGCGCTGTTTCTCCCCGATCGGCGCCGAAGCGTCCACCGGGGTGTCCATCGCGTCATCCTGAGCGGTATTCACTGTGTCATCCAACGGATGATCTCCTTCGTCGCGGCAAGATCCGCGACCACCCGATCCGCGTCCGCCTCTTCCAGGCAACGCATGTCATAACTTCCGGTGGCGACGCCCAGACTTCGACACCCACAGGCGTGCGCACATGCGATGTCGTACGGCGTGTCTCCGATCACAATTGCCTTCCCGGGATCCAGCTCCGCATCAAATCGCTCGCGCCACAGCGTCAGCGCCACCTCCGGCAGATGATCTCTGCTGGGAGGATCATGAGGCGAATCGCATCCCCAGACCTTTATAAGGAATCGATCCGGATCGATGCCGCCGGCGCGAAGCTTCAGACTTCCCGTCTCCGGAAAATTTCCCGTCAGCAGACCCAGCACCACGCCATCCATCGGCGCCAGCGCATCCAGCAGCGGCAGCACGCCCGGGCATGCCTGCACACGAGCCGCACCATTGCCGAGCCTTCGCTCAAGACTGTCGTGATACGCGTCGCGATAGCGCTGCACATCCGCGGCCGACGTTTCCTGCCCGTGAGCCGTCAGCAGATCCGCCACGATCAGCGGATCGATGCGGCCTGCGTATTCCACGGCCGACTGATCAAAGTGATCGCCGAACATGGCGCGACCAGCCTCGCCCATCGCCGCTTCACCGGCGCTGGATGAACTGACCAGCGTGCCGTCGATATCGAAGAGAATCAGCAAGCGATTGGCCCCGGCACAAAGTGCGGCTGGACGGTTCTAGTAACGCACTTCAAATGCGGTGTACGTCCCCCGCTCGGGGCCTTCCTCATGCTGCATATGGCTGATGAACTGCTCCATCTTCGAGCGAAGCTCCGCCAGAAATGCGTCCAGGGCGTCCTGCTCGCCCTCGGCGACGACTTTCACGCTGCCATCCGGCTCGTTGCGAACCCAGCCGACGATCCCGTGCTGACCGGCCAATTGATGGGCCATGGCTCGGAATCCGACACCCTGCACCTTTCCCGTGACACTCACTTCGTATCGCATGACCCCATGATACCGGGGGGTTCTCGGACGCTCACGCGCCAATCCGGCCGATGAGGCCCCGCAGCGACCCAATAACTTCGCGGGACGCCAGCCTCCCGGCACAACCGGCAGAGTTCATCCATTTTCCCTCATCGGCACAGTTGACCTGAGGCCGTGCGGTGATAGCGTATGAGGTTGCGCGGCGGCGTCTGAAACCCCGGGACCCTCGCCCTATCGGCCCTGCAGCCGAAACATGGGCTCGTCCAAGACACTCCTCAGACGCGTGTGGGTGGCGGTTCGCGAATCGATTTGGATCGCAGACGAGGAGACTCCTTCCTGCATCTCGGTTGAAAGCTGTCTCGGACACGGGAGACCCATGATCATGGGGTGTTCCGAGGTGAGCGACGCGCACCATCCCTATCGCACGCTGCAAACTGAACGTGGAAGCAAGAGGATCCGGGGCGCGATCGGCGCCAATCTCAGGCGGCGAAGAATGCGCAGCGCTCAGGCGCGCGTATGGGTGGATGGATGACCAACGGTTTCGCGCAATTCAGCAATGATCGAGAGCGCGTCCTCGACGCGACCGACATTGTGCAATTGATCGGCGAACATCTCACCATCCATCCCAAGGGACGCGAGTACGTCTCACTCTGCCCATTCCACGACGATCACAAACCATCCATGTACGTCGTCCCGCACAAGCAGATCTATCACTGCTTCTCCTGCGGCGCCGGCGGCAACGCCATCGACTTCGTCATCAACTATCACAAGATGGCCTTCCGCGAAGCGCTCACGTTCCTCGCCGATCGCGCCGGCGTTGAACTCACGCCGCCGCCCAAACGCAGCCAGACAGGCGCCGCGGCAAGCGATTCATCAACCGAAACATCCAAGTCCGATCTCGCCGGCGCCAGCGCCTTCGCCCTCGATTTCTTCCGCGCTATCCTCGCCCACCCCGAGCATGGCGCCGCGGCCAGAAAGGCCATCAACGATCGAGGCATCAGCGAAGAGATGTCCAGCCTCTTCGAACTCGGCTGCGCTCCTGATCGCTGGGATGGCCTGCTCTCCATGGCCAACAAGCGCAACATGCCCCTGGCCGCACTCTTCGAGACCGGACTGCTCAAACGACGCGCCGAAGGCGGCGGCGCCTATGACGCCTTCCGCAATCGCCTGATCTTCCCCATCCACGATCAGATCGGCCGCCCCATCGCATTCGGCGGGCGCGTCCTTGGTGACGCCGGCGAAGGCGAACCCAAGTACCTCAACTCGCCCGAGAGCCGCCTCTTCGATAAATCATCCACGCTCTTTGGCATCCGCCAGGCATTCCGCGCCATCCAGAACGAGCGCCTGGCCATCGTCACCGAGGGCTACACCGATGTCATCGCCTGTCATCAGGCCGGTGTGTGCAACGTCGTCGCCACGCTCGGCACCGCGCTGACTCGGCGCCATGCCGCCATCCTCAAGCGCATGTGTGATGTCGTGGTGTTGCTCTTTGATGGTGACGAAGCTGGCATGAAGGCCGCCGATCGCGCCGTCGAAGTCTTCTTCGCAGAGCCGATTGATGTGCGCATCGCCGTCCTCCCTGAAGGTGGCGATCCGGATGATCTTCTTCGCGCCGAGGGCGGCGTCGAGCAGTTCAACAACATCGTCGCCGGCGCCGTTGATGCGCTGGACTATCGATTCCGGCGCCTGGGCGACAAGCTTGCAAGCGTCAGCCCCTCCGGGCGCATCCGCCTGATTGAGGAGGACATCCAGCGCCTTGTCGATCTCGGCCTGCTGTCCGTCAGCCCCATCCGCAAGCGCATGATCATCCGGCGTCTCGCCTCACTGGCGGGTGTCGATGAGCAGACGATCATCAGCGCGATCCCCTCAAAGGGAAGAACACGCAAGGACGTGCCACAGGAATCGGGGACGGATGCCGCACGCCGCACGGCCGCCGAACATGCGCTTGGCTGTCTGCTCTGCGAACCGGAGCTTCGACTGATAATTGATCCCGATTCCCGCGACTTGCTTGATTCGCGCGCCTATCCTGCTGGCCCGTCCCGGCAGGTGGCCGAGGCGTTTGAGTCAGTCATCAGGAAGTCGGAGACCGACGAGTCGGATCGCACGCCGACGCTCGCTGGAGTTCTGGCGGAGCTCGAAGATCAGGAAGCCCGCCGACTCGCGACGCAGCTTGCGCTTGAGTCAGAAAAGAACACAGATCACGACGCCGCTCGTCTTCGCGAGCATTTTCTGTCGTGCGTGCGCACCGCGCAGATCGAATCCGATCGGCGCGCCGTCGCAGCAGGACAGACGCACAGCGAAGCGGGCGACGATCTTGCGGCGAGGCTCAGCAAGCGTCGCGAAATGCACAGCAGACACGGAGGCGACCCGCTCGCCATGCCCAGGCCGACTTCGCTCACCAGCCCTCGCGCCGGTGAGTGAGCAAAAAACTGCCAGCCGCCGAAAGGCGACGGGCCGGATTGTGAAATCATCTGGGCATGGCGCCCAGAAACGTAGGGCGTCGATCCATGGTCGCGGGTGAGCGAGCGGCCGGGGTTGGCGGCAGGAACAAGCTTGTGATCGGCGGCGCTTCCCCGCCTTCACATGGAGTTGATCAGGCGTGATTCCAAATCTGCACGAAGACATCGAGACGTTGTTTCATTCAGGCAAGAAGCGAGGCTGGGTCGCTTACGAAGAACTGAATGAAGCGTTGCCGGATGAGTACGTCGACACCGAGGTGATGGATAAGCTCCTCGTGATGCTCGATCGATCCGGGATCGAACTCATCGACCTTCGCGAGTTCAAGGCTCGCGAGTATCGCGCCGCCAAGAAGGCCGGCAAGCACATTCCGATCGACTTCAGCGATCGACGCGCCGAAGCCCTCGCCGCCAAGGCGCTGGCCGCCGGCAACCTTCCGGAGGATGTCGAGACCAAGCAGGCGATCGTCGAGGCGCTCGCCGCCGAAGGCTCCGCCAAGCGCATCGACGATCCGGTTCGCATGTACCTCACGCAGATGGGCACGATTCCGCTCCTCTCCCGCGACGAAGAGATCCGCCTGGCGAAGAAGATCGAAACCACCCGCATGATCTTCCGCCGCCGCTGCCTCGAAAACGATCGCGCCGTCGAGATGGCCGTCGAAACGCTCGAGAAGGTTCATGCCGGCGATCTGCCCTTCGATCGCACCATGAAGATCTCCACGGCCGAGGAAAACGCCAAGGAGAAGATCGCCAAGCGCATCCCCTACAACCTCAAGACCGTCAAGCGCCTCCTCGAAATCGGGCGCGATCAGTGGGACGCCCTCGAGATCGCGATCGAGGAAAATGACGAAGAGAAAATCGCCGAGCTGCGCGACCAGATCTACGTCCGCCGGCGCAAGATGGCGATGCTCGTCGAGGAGATGAGCCTTCGCACCAGCCGCATCGCTCCCCTGCTCAAGGAGCTGCGCAAGCACGCCAACAAGATGATGCAGCTCGTCGACGAGCTGAAGTCCGCCGATCGCTACCCCAATCGATATGACGCCGAGGATGTCGCCGCGATGCGCGATGAACTCGACGGCATGCGCGAGCTCGTCAAGGAAGAGCCCGCCGATCTCGCCCAGCGCGTCAAGAGCCTCGAGATCGTCTACTGGGAGTATGAGCAGGGCAAGCGCGACCTTTCGGGCGGCAACCTGCGACTCGTCGTCTCCATCGCCAAGAAGTACCGCAATCGCGGCCTGTCATTCCTGGACATCATTCAGGAAGGCAACACCGGCCTGATGCGCGCCGTCGATAAGTACGAGTACAAGCGCGGCTACAAGTTCTCCACCTACGCCACGTGGTGGATCAGACAGGCCATCACCCGCGCCATCGCCGACCATGCCCGCACCATCCGCATCCCGGTGCACATGATCGAGACGATGAGCAAGCTGCGCAACTTCCAGAAGCAGCTTCTTCAGAAGAACGGCGTCGAGCCGACCATCGAAGAGCTTGCCGAAGTCGCCGGCATGAGCGTCAGCGAAGTGCAGCGCGTCATGAAGATCAGCCGCCACCCGATCAGCCTCGATCGGCCCGTCGGCGAGAGCGAGGACTCCTACTTCGGCGACTTCATCGAAGATGAACGCCAGGAGAGCCCCGTCAGCACCACCGCCACCGAGATGCTCTCCAAGCGCATCGAGGAAGTTCTCAAGACGCTCACCTATCGCGAGCGCGAGATCCTCAAGCTGCGCTACGGCATCGGCGATGGCTACACCTACACGCTCGAAGAGGTCGGACGCATCTTCAAGGTCACACGCGAACGCGTGCGCCAGGTCGAGGCCAAGGCCATCCGCAAGCTGCAGCATCCCGTCCGGGCGCGCAAGCTGTCGAGCTTCGTTGAAGGCACCGTCGATGAGGGCGCCACCGCCTGACTTCGCCTGTCCAACCTGAACAGATCCATCAGGCCCGCCTCGTGCGGGCCTTTTTTGTAGCGCCGCAGCGATCGCTGCGCCCGCGCGGGGGAAGCGGCTATCCTGCATCCCTCGCACATCAATCAGTCCGAACACGAAAGCAGTTATGCCCTCCCGTTACCACAGCCGCATCCTTCGGCACATCGCACACGACAAGTACCGGCCCGCGTTCATCCCCGAGATGGCGCAAGATCTCGGCGTCGCCGATCACGAGCTCGATGACTTCGCCACGGCGATCGATCAGCTCGCCGAAGAAGGCAAAGTTCTCATCAACGACGCCTCCCGCATCGAGCTTCCGCCCTTCGGCGATGAAGTCGTCGGCGTCTTTCGCCTCAATCGCAAGGGCTTCGGCTTTGTCATCCCGCGCGATCTGCGCCTGCAAGGCGACCTCTTCATCGGGCGCGACGACACGATGCAGGCCCTCACCGGCGACATCGTGCGCGCTCAGGTGCGCAAGCGCCCGCGCCGCGCCGGCATGAAGCCCGGCGAGGAATACAGCGGCGCCATCGTCGAAATCATCGAACGCAAACGCGCCGTCTTCACCGGCGAACTCGAGAAGCGTGGCAAGCAGTGGCTCGTGCGCCCCGATGGCGGCATGCTGCACGCGCCCGTCGTCATCCGCGATGTCACCAACGCGCACGTCGGCGACAAGGTCGTCTTCGAGCTGCGCGAGTATCCCGAAGGAGACATGCTCGGCGAGGGCATCATCACCAAGGTGCTCGGCAAGGCGGGCGAGCCCGATGTTGAGACGCAGGCCGTCATCGACACATACAACCTGCCCGGCGAGTTTCCCGAAGAGTGCATCGAACAGACGCGCGAGGTGACGCAGGTCTTCGATGAGGAGATCAAGAAGATCGAAGCCGAAGGCGTCGGCGAGGATCGACTCGATCTGCGCGACAAGTTCATTTTCACCATCGATCCGCCGGACGCCAAGGATTACGACGACGCCATCAGTCTCGAAAAGACGGATAACGGCTGGAAGCTGGGCGTGCACATCGCAGATGTGTCGCACTTCATCCCCCGCGGCTCGGCGCTGGATCTCGAAGGGCGCGAACGGGGCAACTCCTGCTACCTGCCGCGACTCGTCATCCCCATGCTGCCCGAGCTGCTCTCCAATGGCATCTGCTCGCTGCAGGAAAATGAGCCGCGCTACTGCAAGTCCGCGTTCATCGAGTTCGACAACGAAGGCCGCGTCCTCGGCCAGGGCTTCGCATCGACGCTCATCCACTCCGCCAAGCGCCTCACCTATCTCGAAGCGCAGGCGCTGATCGATGGCGACATCAAGACGGCGCGCATCCACTCCAAGACGGAGCCCGTCTACACCGACGAACTCATCGATACGCTGCGCGCGATCAACATGCTCGCCCAGCGCATCCGCGAGCGCCGGCGCAAGGCCGGCATGATCCATCTGGATCTGCCCGATGTTGAACTCGTCTTCGACGAGAAGGGCAATGTCGTCGACGCCGAGCCCGAGGATGATGCGTTCACCCACACGATCATCGAAATGTTCATGGTCGAGGCGAATGAATCATTGGCGCGCCTCTTTGAAGAGCTCAGCGTGCCGCTGCTGCGGCGCGTCCATCCTGAGCCTGTGCCCGGCGGCTTCGATGATCTGCGTTCCTTCATCAAGGTCGCGGGATACAACATTCCAAAGGCGCCGACGCGCGAGGATCTGCAGGCGCTGCTTGACGCCACCCGCGGCAAGCCCGCCGCCCCGGCCGTCCACTTCGCCGTGCTGCGCACACTCACCAAGGCCGAATACTCCCCCGCCCTCATCGGTCACTTCGCGCTGGCCAGCGAGGCGTACGCTCACTTCACCAGCCCCATCCGCCGCTATCCCGATCTCACCGTCCATCGCGCGCTTGCTGAGTACCTCGCGCAAACGAAGAACGGCCAGGAGCGCCCCCGAGGCGACAAGGAACGCAAGGCGCTGGGCCGCCTGCTGCGTTCGGCCGCCGATTGTCTGGATGAGCAGGAGCTTTACGAGATCGGCAAGAAGTGCTCCACAACGGAGCAGAACGCCGCAGACGCCGAGCGCGAGCTGCGCAACCTCCTTGTCATGTCGCTGCTTGCTGACAAGATCGGCGAGGAGTTCGAAGGCGTCGTCACCGGCGTCATGAAGAACGGTGTCTTCGTGCAGATTCAGAAGTACCTCGTCGAAGGCCTCATCCGCGTCGAAGACCTGCCCTTCGATCCCAAGTTCGGCGGACGCTGGCAGATGGATCAGCGCACGGGCGCGCTGGTGCACTCGGGCAGCGGCCGCAGCTTCCGCATGGGCGATCGCGTGAAGATCATGGTCAGCCAGGTCGATCTGGCGCGAAGGCAGATGGAGCTGCTCATCCCCGCCGATGAAGCCGCCAAACGCGAAGGCGCCGGCAAGGCGCTCAAACTCGGCCAGGGTGGTGGCGGCCTCGGATCAGCGAAAGGCGCTGGATTCGACAAGGCTCGCACCGGCTCCACAAAGCGCAGCCAGCGCAGCAAGAGCCGCGACAGGCGCAAGTCAGATCATCGCAGCGAGAAGAAGAACAAGGGCAAGCGCCAGTAAGCAGCCGCACTCCCGCCGCGCATCATGTCATCGAAGCAGCACACACCTGCCGAGAATCTCGAGAGCGTCTTCGATCGCGTGCTCGATGAGACGGAAGGCGAAGAGGCGCTGACGGTCGATGATGTGCTGCGCGCCTTTCAAGGCCGCCTCTTCGGCCCCCTGCTGCTCGTCCCCGGCCTGCTGCTGATCACACCGCTGGGCGCAATTCCATTCGCCCCGGCCGTGCTCGGCGTCATCATCGCGCTTGTCGTCGGCCAGCGCATCTTCGGCAAGCGCACGCCGTGGATCCCCAAACGTCTGCGCACACGCGGCGTCAATCGCGACAAACTCGTCAACGTCTTCGATCGCCTGCGCCCCTGGGCCAGGCGCATCGATCGCGTCCTGCGCACGCGCCTTCCCTTCCTCGTCACCGGCTGGATGGACTACATCATCGCCCTCATCGCCTTCGCCCTGGCGCTCACACTGCCCGTCATCGGCTGGATCCCCTTCGCGCCAATGGCGCCCGGCCTGGCCTTCGCCCTCTTCGGCCTTGCGGTGACCGCGCGCGACGGCGCCGTGGCGCTCTTCGGCTACGCGGCGTCAATCGGCGCAGGTTGGCTGGTGTATTGGGCGCTGATGCGCGTGGCGGATGGGGCGGGTTAAGGGCACTGACGATCGAATCGCTTCACCGAAGCTGAAACGTGCCTTCGATATCGATCATCTCAAGCGCACGTTCCACATCATCTTCGTCGCATACTTCCATGATGCACTCGAGATGACGACCCGTGCTCAGCCGCAAGATGAAGATGGACGCATCCCATTTCACACCGTCGGTGAAGTAGTAGAGAGACTTGCCGCGCCCTTTGAGCCCGGCAAACGTCTCGAAATCCTCAACATCACGAAGGTGTGAGATACGCGGCGCAATGCGCATGATCGCATTGTTCATGTGCTGCTCGGCGGATCCGCGGCGAGGAATGGCGCGAAAGAACGCCGATGATTCCTCACCCGATTGAAGCCGCACGCCGGAATCGCCGGGCCGATTCTCGAATGTCCATCCAGGCGGAAGCTCAAACGAGTACTCATCCATCACCAGCAACTGAGCATGCGGCCACGGGCCCGCGCCGGCCGTGCCCGGCGTCTCCACATGCGTGCGCAAGTGCGTCACGCTCAGGAAGCCGAAGAACACAAGGGAGTACATGAACCCGGGAAGAATCATGAACCAGAACCAGCCGCCGACACGCGTGACGCGAAAGATCGCCCGCGCGCCGCAGTAACTCACGATGACCGACCAAAGATTGAATACGAACACAACGAACCACGCCCATGCAGTTGTTGCGCGAGCGGCGGCGTCGGGAGTCGGATAACTCAACGTTCTCGAAAGAGCGATCGCAAGCGCGGGAATCGCAATGATCTGCAATGAATAGAGATACACCCGACGCGCCGCCGGCTTGTTCATGAACACCGCCCCTGCAAGACGCAGGCGCATGCGATACCACCAGCCGCCCACCGTCAGAATCATGGCCGCCGCAATCACGCCCACCCAGAGAGCCGTGATCCATCGATGCTCCCATGAGTTGATCAGCGGCTGGCCTCCATACTGAGTGCGGCCCCAGAAATATTGCCTGTCAATGCGATCGCCCGCCGTCGCAAGCCCGTGCAGCATCGCGCACAAGAGCACCAGCCCCGGCCATTTCGTAAACGCGACATTCTGAAAGAAGCGCTTCGGGCGGAAGAACAGATCGAACATCCAGATTCGAAATCGCGGCCCGTCATACACGACGTCGTCGCCGACATGCGCATCGACGGCCGTCGGCGCACCTTGCTCGGAGTGATACGGAAATGGTTTGCCGCTCTTCATGGAGCTCGCCCCTCGTTCAGTCGCGCCGTCGCTGCCTCACGAATCATGTCCCCAATCTGCTCACGCGCCCATCCCCTGCCAGGGGAACCCCTCCCCCGCCAACCCCTCAACCCCCTGCATCCAACCAACAAGCCACTCAAACGCATCCACCAGCCGCGGTCCGGGCCGATTGAACATCTGATTCCCATCCACCAGCGCCACGCGCTTCGCCTGCACCGCCGGAAGCGCGCGCCACCAGGGCAGATCCTGCAGATGCGTCAGCTCCTTGGCAGTCGTCTTCAGATCGAGGCCGCAGGGACAGACGATCAGCCATTGCGGATGCGACTGCACCAGTTCCTCGACTTCGATGCGCCGGCTCTTGCCCGCGACGCGCTCGGCCATGCCGGCCATCATTCCGGCGCCGCCCGATTCGGTCGGATGGGTGGGGTTCAGGGGATGCCTGCCGCCGGCCCGCTCGATGAGCTGCGGCGTCCAGTGCCCGCCCACGAAGAGCGGATCGATCCACTCCAGAAACACGCCCGGCGGCCCATCCGCGAAGACCGGCACGAACTCCGACGCCCGCGCCATCCGCTCCCGCAGCCGCACGACCTCCCGCTCAGCCGCCTTCTCGAGCAGCACGGCCTCGCCGACCTCGAGAATGTCATCCAGCACCCCCTCAAACGTGGTGGGGTTCAGGCTGACGATGCGAGGCTTGGGATCCATCGTCTGAGCGATCCTTCGGACCGTGTTCAAATCGATGGAGCACACGTCGCAGAGATCCTGCGTCAATATCACGTCCGGACGCAGACTGCGAAGCTGATCCTCATCCAGCGAATAGAGGGAGCGATCTTCGCTCATGGCTGACGAAACCTGCCGGTCTACCTCAGCCGATGAAGTGAAACTGGTTATCTGCCCGGTAAGAACGGGCCGATTGAATATGGAGCCTGGAAAGTCGCATTCATGCGAGCGTCCCACAAGCATTTCGGAACCGCCGATGAGGCAGAGCGTCTCAGTGGCGGAAGGAAGAAGACTGACTACGCGCATGGGTGGGGATCCTAGGGCGTCATCCGACCAGCGCCTCATTTTGAGGCCCGGACGATCCCTCGCCATCCCCCCTCGGGAGCATCAGAGCCTTGCAGCCCATCCATAAGAAGACCCCCACCGATCGCGCGGATCGTCCCCTCATGGGGATGGCGCCATTCGCACGATTGGCTGGAATCGCCCTTGCCATCGGCCTTTCAGCCATGACCGCGCCGGCACAGGATGGCCAGACACCCATCGAGAATGAAGAGGGCATCCAGCTCACCTTCACCGATCCCGTCGATATCCAGGCGCTGATCGATTACGTCGCCAGGCGGCTCCAGATCAATATCATCATGACGGACACCGGCCTGCAGGGGAATCAGGTCGTCTTCCGAGCCCCCATGACCGTCCGTGATGATCAGCTGCTTCCCCTTCTTGAAATGCTCATGGAGCCCTACGGCTACACCCTCACCCGCGAACGCGATGAAGGCTGGTACGTCGTGCGACCCGTCGATGGCATTCAGCTCGATCTCGGCGATGAGTTCGGCTCCACGCAGATCTTCCCGACGCCCCTCGTGCGTCCCACGGCCATGAAGACGGCCATCGAAGCCGTCCTTCCGGGCGATCTCTCCCGCATGAAGATCGCCTACGTCGACGAACTCGGCGTCATCATCTCCACGGCGCCCCCTCGTTTGAACCGATCGCTTGAGCTGGTCATCGATCTGATCCTCACCGGCCAGAAGGGTCAGCGGCTGCATCGGTTTGATCTGGAATACGTCGCGGCCAGCGAGGCGCGAGATCGCATCCTTGCGCTGACGGGCCAGTCGGAGGCGCCGGCGACGCCGCAGCGCAACCCGAATCAGCCCGCGGCCGCACAGGGTGGCGGCGGCGGAGCGATCAGTTCGCTGAGCAATCTTGGCGATCGTCTCGTGATTGATCGCATGGGCAACGCGCTGATCTTTCGCGGCGAGGCCGATGAGATTGATGAAGCGGGTCAGCTTGTCGCAATGGTCGATCTGCCCAGCCGCCTGATCATTCGCAGATACAACGCCGGCGCGATGACGCCCGTCATCGCCAGCTACGGCGAGACGCTCGGTCTCGGCCCGACAACGAATCTTCAGCAGGGCGGACAGCAGCAACAGCAGCGCGGACAGACAACCGGCGCCGTCGGAAGCCACTTTGAGATCACCGATCCCGAAGCGCAGTGGTTCACCTACTACGGCACGGCGGAGCAGCACGAGGAGATCGAGAAGCTCGTCGATGAGTACGCCGATCAGATCCGGCTCGAACAGCTGGTCGTCGAGTTCTACAAGCTGCAGTTCTCCGATTCGGTCGAGACCGCAGATCTGCTGGCTGAGCTGCTCGACATCGAAGTGCAGGACGGTGAGCAGGCGGAATCTCCTTTCCTTCCCGGCTCGCTTCAGAGCACGCAGCGCGGCATCGGCAGCCGCGGCATCAACTCGGTGCAACAGCTTGAGCGGGAGGGCTTCCCGACGGCCGAGCAGCGCATTCCCGGTCAACCGGGACAGGTTCCCGGCGGTCCCGCTCCCGGCACGGAAGGCGAGCTCGCCGGCATCACGCCCACCGAAGGCATCGCGATCATCGCCGACGAGGCGCGCAATCAGATCATCATCCGCGCGCCTGCCAAGCAGCAGGAGGAGTTCGCGGCCATCATCGAGAAGCTCGATCAGCGCCGCCCGCAGGTCTATCTCGATGTCCAGATCGTCGCCGTCAACCTCACCGACAGCTTCGAGCTGACGATCGACTGGGATCTGGAGTCCAACGAGTTTCCCGTCTTCACCAACTTCGGTTTGCGCGGCGAGCCGTTTGACAACACGGACGTGCCGACGAACTTTGCAGGCATCACCGCCGCAATCGTGCGCTCCAGCTACATTCCCTTCATCATCAACGCGCTGGCGTCGGAAGCGGATGCGCGCATCCTTTCCCGCCCGCGCCTGCTCGTCAATGACAACGAAGAAGCGGCGATCTCCAGCACGACGGACGAGCCTTTCTCATCAACCTCGCAGGTGGCCGGCGCCCCGAGTCAGACGTCGCTGGGCGGCACGCTTTCCGCTGGTACGACGGTGACCGTCGAGCCGCACATCAGCTCGGGCGGATTCCTCGTGCTGGACTTCTCGGTTGAACTCTCCGCCTTCGGCGAGCGTCCCAATCCTGACCTTCCCCCGACGCGTCGATCGGACAACATCGAATCGATCGTGACCGTGCCGTCGGACTCCACCGTGATTGTCGGCGGCTTCACGTTTGAGCAGGAGATGAACTCGATCCGCAAGGTGCCCTTCATCGCGGACATTCCGCTTATTGGCGAACTGTTCAAGGATCGACAGCAAAGCTCCAGTCAGCGAACGATCTATGTCTTCATGACGCCGCGCGTGCTCACTGATCCGCGCTTCGCCGATCTTCGCCTGCTGACCGAAGGCCCCGCCAAGACGTCTGAGGTCGAACTGGCGTCGCCTGAGCTGCTTCCCGCCCTCATGCCGCTCTACGGCGTCGAGTATCCGGGCTCTGAGGAAGAGGATGAGGCTCTGACCGAACTTGAAGATGATGTGGAGCCGGGCGAGTCCAACGGGCAGCATGACGCCAACAATGAGTCGGACGATCTATGACCGACACGAATGGCGATCAGATCAATGGCAAGGGCGGCGCTGCGCTTCCAGGCGCGATCAGCGACGATTCGCCCCTGCGCATTTCCCGCCTCTTCGGCGGGCTGAAGATTCGCCCCGATCAGGTGCAGGCTTTTCCGCAGACGCCCGGCATTGATGAAGAGCCCTGGGATGTGCTGCTCTCTTCAACCGGTTCTGAAGAGCATGCGGCATTGCAGGCGCTGGCGCAGCGATGCGGGCTGGAGTTCATCCTCGAACCCAAGCCGCACGAATCGGCGGAGCGCTTCTACGAGCGCGTGCCCGCCGATGCGGCGCGACGCCATCAGATCGCCGGGCTTTCCTCCGACAACGAAACCATGACGATCGCGACGGCGCAACCCATGCAGCCGGCGGCCTTCAGCGCCATCGAGCGCCTGGTCGGCATGCCCATCCGCATCGTGTTCGCCCCGCGCGCCCAGGTCGGCAATCTCATCAATCGCGGCTACGAGCAGCGACAGGATCTTGTCACCGAGATTGTCGAGGACATTCCCTTCGACGAGCGCGCCATCGAAAGCGCCGCCGGATCCATTGGCAAGGCGACGGATCTCTTGCAGCTTGCGCGGCAGACGCCCGTCATCAAGCTGGTGAACATGATTCTCTTCGAAGCGCTGCGCCTGCGCGCTTCGGATGTGCACATTCATCCGCTTGAAGACAAGCTGCTGATCCGCTTTCGCGTTGACGGCCTGCTTGTCGACGCGTTCAGCCCGCCCTTGAGTCTGGCGCCGGCGATTTCGTCCAGGCTGAAGGTCATGGCGGAGCTGGATATCGCGAATCGGCATTCGCCGCAGGATGGCCAGACGACCGTGCGCATCGGCTCGCGCAAGATCGACATTCGTCTTTCATGCGTGCCGACGATCTTTGGCGAGCGCCTTGTGCTGCGACTGCTCGATCAGAGTCAGAACAAGCTCAGTCTTGATTCGCTTGGCATGACCAGCGCGATGCAGACGGAGCTGATGGATCTCATCAACCGGCCGACGGGCATGATTCTCGTCACGGGCCCGACGGGTTCGGGCAAGACGACGTCGCTGTATGCGGCGCTGGAGCGCGTCGATCGCTCGTCGCGCAACGTGATGACGATTGAGGATCCGGTTGAATATCACATGGACAACATTGGGCAGGTGCAGGTGAATCCCAAGCGAGGCGTCACCTTCGCATCCGGCCTGCGATCTCTGCTGCGTCAGGATCCTGATGTGATTCTTGTCGGTGAGATTCGCGACGAAGAGACGGCGCACCTGGCGGTGCAGGCGGCGCTGACGGGCCACCTTGTGCTGGCGACGCTGCACACCAATGATGCGCCCAGCGCAGTTTCGCGACTGCAGGATATCGGCATCGAGCCCTATCTCATCTGCTCGGCGCTGCTGGCGACCATGGGCCAGCGCCTGCTGCGGCGAAACTGCGACAAGTGCGCCGGCAGCGGCGAGGCTGAGGGAACACGCTGCGAGAAGTGCGTTGGCTCCGGATATTCCGGACGCGTGGCCATCTACGAACTCATGCCCATGACCGACGATCTGCGAGCGCTGACGATGAAGTCCGCCGATGCGACCGCCATCATGGCCAAGGCCGTCGAGCAGGGCATGAAGCCGATGGTCATCGATGGGCAGGAAAAAGTCGCGCGCGGCCTGACGACCGCTGAAGAGCTGCGGCGCGTGCTCGCGCAGGAATAGACTAAGGAAGACGCGCAGCCAAGGAGCGCAACGGCCCGGTGACACAGGTTGAGACCGCAACCCAGTTCTTCTTCAGCGCGATCTCCAGCGATGGATCCCGCAAGCTGGGGCTGCGCGCGGCGACCGATGAGCCGGCGCTGGCGCAATCGCTCAGTGATGAAGGCCTGCTGCTGATCAAGGCGCTGCGCCTGCCCGGATGGACGGCTCGAACGACCGATCTGCCGCTGAAGGATCAGGTCGGCTTCAACAGACAGATTGGCGATCTTCTTGGCCGCGGCGTCACGCTTGTCGAAGCGCTGGAAGTCGCCGGCTCCGTCGTGACGCCTCCGACGAAGAAGCGGGCGGAGCGCA
Organism: Smithsoniella earleae; assembly: GCA_032356285.1. NCBI lineage: Eukaryota > Viridiplantae > Chlorophyta > Ulvophyceae > Smithsoniella > Smithsoniella earleae. The sequence continues at coordinate 49,378 of JAULKQ010070320.1, read as the reverse complement.
TTCGCTCCCTCGTCGGCGCCGGCAGCAGTTTCGCCGACGCCTGCGAGCAGGTGGGCGGCTTTGATCCGATCACCATCACTGTGTATCGATCTGCCGAGCGAGCCGGTGATCTGGGCGATGCGGCGCGCCGGCTTGCCGACGCCGCAGCGCGCCGGCAGGCGATCGTCACCAAGGCGACCACGCTGTTGATCTATCCTTCCATCGTGGCCAGCATCAGCGCCATCGTCGCAAGCATCGTGCTGATGATCGTGGTGCCCAAAATTGGCGAGAGTCTCGGTCAGACCGGGATCGAGCTGCCCTGGTACACCGTGATCGTCATGGATACGGGCAAGTGGATGCGTGGGAACTTTCTTTACATCATGCTCGGCGTGGTGGGCGCCATCAGCGCGATCGTGATTCTGCGCAAGGTGGTTTTCGCGGCGCTGCTGGCGCTCTTGCGCAAGACGCCCTCCGTGTCGAAGCTGGTGCTGGCGATGGAGTCGGCTCGATTTTTCAGCGTGATGGGCGCGATGGCTCGCTCCGGCGTGCCGCTGGCTGATGCTCTGGGCATCGCCTCCGGCGCCGTCAGCCATCCGACGCTTCGCAAGCAACTGGAGACGGTGCGTGTCCGGCTGGTGGAAGGCGGCGTGCTTCGCAATCTGCTGGAGAGCGTGACGGCCCTGCCGCTGGCCACACGACGTCTGCTTGTCGCCGCCGAGCGGGCCGGGGATCTCGATTCGGCCTTTGACGCTCTGGCGGTGGATCTGACGAATGAGATGGACACGCGATCGGAGCGACTGCTGGCGGCTCTGGAGCCGGCGCTGATCGTGATCATGTTCCTGGTGATCGGCTCCCTGCTGATGTCGGTGATGGTCCCGCTGGTGACGATGTCGAGCCAGGTTCAAGGCTAGGAGCCGCTAGAATGGGCGGTTCGCCAGTTTCGCCGGCAACTTCCAGCCGCCTGAGGCGTCAAATCGCAGGCCAGGGAGGGCGGTGGCCGACGAATCGCCAACCAATTGTCAGTCAGCCGCGTAGAAGCGGTGGAGAGGATCGTCCGATATGACTCCCATGGTCAGACAACGCGGTTTCTCGCTTCTGGAAATGATGCTGGTGCTGCTCATCATGGGCGCCCTGGTGTCCATCGTCGTGGTCAACCTTGTTGGTCAGGACGAGCGCGCCAAAGCCAACATCACCAAGATCCGGATGGAACAGATCGAGAACATGCTCAGTCAGTACAAGTTCGAGAAGGGCAGCTATCCGACGGCCGAAGAGGGTCTCGGCGTGCTCGTCACCGGCAAGTACATGACGGAGATCCCGCTCGACGGCTGGAACAATCCGTTCCTCTATTACATCCCCAGCGCCAATCCTGAAGTGCCCTTCGATCTGATCAGTCTCGGCCCGGACGCGACGCCGAGCACCGAGGACGACATATTCAACTGGACGTTGCAATGACCAACCGGCGAGGCATGACATTCCTTGAGGTGGCGCTTGCCGTCTCGCTGCTCGCCGGCGTCGCGGCGACCATCCTCGGGGGTTATGAAACGCTTCGCTCGTCATCCGAACTGCAGCAGCATCGTCTGAACGCGACGGAAGTCGCGAATCGGCTGATCCTCGTCTACACCCATCTCGGGCCGGATGAACTGCCGCCCACCGACCATTACATCGAGCAGGGCAACGCGCGATACATGTATCGCCTGAAGGAAGAAATCCTCGTTGAGGATGACGCCGAGCGCGACAACCTCGTCGTCCGCCGAGCCGTGCCCGCCAACACGATCTCCTCTGATGAACGCATCGAAGCGGGCATCGAGATGATCACGATCAACGTGTATCCCTGGTCGCGCGATCGTGTGCGCGATACTGACGAGCCGCTCGCCTCGCTGAGCCGCATCTTCGATCCCTTCCCCAGACTGATTGGCGATGAGCGCACGGATGTGCTGCTCAAGCACCTGGAGCGCCTGCTCAATATCGAGATCGACGTCGACAGTCTCGAGCAGGGCGGAGGCGGGCTGCCATGAGCCGGCGCGGCTTCACCATGCTGGAGATGGCCCTCGCGATGGTCGTCGGCTCCATGCTTGTGGTGTCCTGTTTCGGTCTGATGCGGCTGATCGAGGACTCGGAGCAGTATCTCGCGCGATCGTATGACGATGTTTCGGAGTTCTCGCGCTGTCATCGCACGCTTGGGCGCGCCATGCAGTCGCTCGTCGCGGCGCCGATCGAGCTGGAAGACAATCCGGCCGGAGAGAGCGACGATCCCAACGCCGGCGCTCGCGCCGATTTCCGTGAGGGCGGAACAAACGGCCGGCGGGACTCGATCGACAATCAGCCGCCGCGATTTGCCATGGGGCCCGTCGAGGAAGAGGACATCGAGGACTTCGAAGCGCCGTGGCGCATCGAGATGGTCCTGACGAAGCCTCCTTTTGAATACGCGCGGGAGCAGGAGTGGCCGGTTCGCGGCGCCATCGACAAGGTTCCCGATGGAAGCGACTGGAAACTCGTGTGGACGCCCCTTCAGCCAGAGGGCGAAGAGGTCGTGCTTGCCGAAGGCCTGGCGCAGGTCTGGTTCTCCTGCATCCTCGGCACGGGTCCAGAGGCTGTTTTCGAGTCGCGCCGCATCAATGAATACCCCAGAGCCGTGCGCGTCGTGCTCTTTGCGCGCTCCGGCGCCACCGCCGACTGGCTCTTCGAGCCCGGTGTGACGACGGGAGAAGTCCAATGATGCGCCTGGCGACACATCTGCGCAAGCGACTCGCCGGCGAGCGACGTCGAGGCTTTGCCCTGCCGCTCGTGCTCATGGTCATGCTCATGGCGTCGCTCTTCCTGGGGGCGGCGTTTGAGCGGCAGACGTCGCAGGCGCGGATCGTCGAGCGACAGCTTGCCGAGTATCGACGTCATCACGAGATGTTCGGCATCCGAGCCCTGCTCACGAAGTGGCTCACGACGCAGGACTCCAACTCGCTGGCCGAGCTTGCCCGGGATGAGGACAAGGACTTCTCCTACGGCTTCGTCCTGCCCAGCGGCGCCCAGGTGCGCATCCAGGTGAGCGACGGCCAGGGCTTGCCCGGAGTGCCAGGCGATGACGCCCCGGAGACACAGCGCGTCGCATTCAATGACTTCCTGGATCGCTATCAGGAGATCCACGAGGACATCATCCCGCCTCGTCGTCTGGTCGGCCCGCCCGAGGTCAGCCTGAATACGGCGCCCACCAGCGTGCTCGAAGCCCTTGTCCCCGAAAATGGGGAGAAGTTCGCCAAACGACTGGAGCGGGAGCGCGAGCGGGATCCCGTGGATATCGACGCTCTGGAGAACGCCCTGCGCGGCGTCGGGCTCGATCCGCAGGAGAGTATCCGGCTTCGACAGATCATCACCTTCTCGCCCGTGCTCTGGCAGCTGGACATCAGCGTTCGCGATGATCAGGGCGAGCGATACTTCCAGATGCTCTTCGAGTTCGACTCGATCGGCGCCATCGAACTGAAATGGAAGGAAGTCACCCCTCTCTCGGACGATGAAGAAGACGAGAAACCGAATCCTCGGAGGTATTGACGCGCGCTATGGCTTTCAGCGCTGACAAGGCGGCCCGCATCAGCAGGTGGATGATCCTCGTGGTCATCGTCGGGGCTGTCTTCTGCGCTGGGGTGTTCACCATAGGCCTGAAGGCCCAGAAGGTGGAGCCGCCGGTTCTCGAGCCTCGCACGTTCAAGACCCCGCAAGGCGGCGAGGGCGGCTCGGACAGCTTCGCGGCCCATCGCGACTGGACGGAGGCGGCCGAGCTTCTGGCGTGGATGGTGCCGGAGAGCGTGACACGAGGCCTGGTCGACGCCCGTCCGAGCGGCGAGGAACAGCCTGAGCAGACGCAGCAGACGGTCGCACAGACGAACAATCGCTCCGGACGCAGCGTGCCGCCGGATTGGCGATATGTCGGCTACTTCGGTGAGACGGACAATGACATGGCTCTGATCTCGATGGGCGGGCAGCAACGGCTCATCGGTGTGGGGCAGGAAGTCGACGGCTTCAAGTTCACGAAGATTCAGCCTCAGTTGATTCTGCTGGCCTCCGGCGATGACGAACTGAAGATGACGATGTCGCCGCGGCCTGATATCGAGCTCGATCTGCCGATCCCGACGCCGGAGGCCAAGCGTCCCCGCTCGGGTCGCACGGCGGACTATGAACGATTCCAGGATCGCCGCCAGTTCTGGAAGACGGGCGAGAAGCAGGAGGAGGATCCCTCCTGATGTCACGCGCGATCTGCACCATTGACGCTGATGGCGCCCGCGTGCGCCTTGTCACGCCCGAGGGCGGCGACGAATCCTGGCGCGCCGCGTCACCGGAGACGGACGAGGAGTCGGCCGTTGTCGATCCTCGCGCGGAAGTCGTCGAGAGCGCGGACTGGACGCGCACCGAGCTTGGCGCCCGCTCACGCATTGATGTGGTTTATCTGAGTGCGGATGAGAGTGTGTGCGCGCCGCTTTCGGCGCCGTCATCTGATCCCGCGGTCATTCAGGCTGCGCTGCGTCAGAGACAGAGCGAATGGGGCGGCGCGCCCTCCGGGCTGGTGCAATCACTGGCCAGGATTGAGGCGCCCAGGCAGAGCCTTTCGATCAAGTCGCTGCTGGAGCGGAAGAACAAGAGCAAGGGGCCGCGGCCGACGAACGCTCAGGTGCTGCTGATGGCGCAGGATGGCGGAGCGCGGCTGTGGCTTGATGAGCTTGATAAGCGGGGCGTGCGCGTCGGCGCGGTCGCCTCCTTCTGGCATGCGCTCGTGCGTGTCTGGGCGCAGGATGATGATGGCGCCACGTGCGCCGTTGTCATGGCCGGGCCTTCGGGTTCGCTGCTGTGGACATGGTCGCGCGGGGGCGAGCTCATCACGGCAGGCCACATCACCGGCGCGGCGGAGCTTCATCCGGACGGAACGGCGCACAAGGAGCTTTCGCCGGCGTGGAGCCGCCTGGTGCTTGACTGGATCACGTGGACATCGCAGACGGGCACGGCGCCGGAGCGCATCATCCTCGTCGGCGACGGCGCATCGAAGGTTGAAAAGGCGCTTTCTGAATCGTGGGATGGCGCGCCGGTCGAGTCGATCGATTCGGATGATCCCGAGGGCGAAACGCTGAGCGCTCTTGCCGCGTTGCCGCGGACTGAGAATCCGGATGTCGATGATCCGCGCGCATGCATCGTCGAGCTGAGCAATCGTCCGGGTCGGGCGCTTCGCAGGCTGTATCTCATGTCGGCGGCGGCGATTCTCGCGTTTGCCGTCGGCGTGGCGGGGCTTGGATTGCAGTTCCGGGCAAATGGCGGTGATTACAAGCGACAGGCGGCGGCCGCCCGTCAGGAGCAGCAGCAGACGCTGACACGCATCGATCCGACGGGTCTACTGGCGCGCGATCCCTTCCCGAATCGCGCCCTGGCGACGCGCGTCGAAGCGCTGATGCAGAACACGGACAGCGGCGACGAGCCGGGTCCGCCGAAGCCGATTCTTGATGAGCTTCTGGTGCTGGCCACTGAGTTTGACGCTCTCAAGTCCATCGAGGGCGCGATCGTTCAGGACTTTTCCATCAGCGATGTGCAGGCGGGCGCCACGGTGCGCGGCCCTCGCATTGAGATGATCGAATCACTGCGAGCGCGGCTGCAGAACAGCGACGGCGACATCATCTGGCGCGGCGCGATCACGGGAGCGCCGCCGAATGTCACGCTGCGGCTGACCGGAGGGTGGATGAACCCATGACGCCGCAGGAAGAGAAACAACTTCGCCTGCGCACGATGGCGCTGGCGGCCGAGCGTCGGAACAAGCCGACGGGGCTGCCTGCGATCGCCGTCATTGCGCTGCTCTTTGCGTGTGTCTTTGCGATGTTCAGCGCCAACAGCGCCGCAAGCGCCCGCAGCGCCGTTGCGCGGGAGCTTCGGGAGAAGGCGCAGATTGATGTGCTGGCGCAGGAGCGGGCGCAGCTACTCGCGCTGCAGAGCGGCCAGCGACCGGATGCGAATCGCTTTCGCCCGGTGCCGAATCTGCTGACGCGTCTGCTGGATCAGCGGCGCGAGATGAATCTGCCCGAAGGCACGATCTCCGTCCGGGAGCGCGGGCAGGATCTGCGATTCGGCACGAGCAGCAACTCCCCTTACCGAGGCAAGGGCGTGACGGCGACGATGACGGATCTGACGCTTGAAGAAGCGATGGAGTGGATCAATCGGGTCACGGCCAATGTGCCGGGCCTTTTTGTACGAGACATAGATTTCCGACCCTCGCCCAGAGGCTGGTCGATTGAGGTCGAGTTCCTGAGATGGGAAAAGGTTGGTTAAGAGCATGACTATGAACTTCAATCGATTCACTCGCCGCGTTGCGCGATCATCTCAGAGGCCGACATCTTCGCGACGCCACTGGCTTGTCGCAGCGCCGCTGGCGGCCTCACTTCTGCTGGCGACCGGATGTGTGACGGAGCAGCAGCAGGGCAGCCTTCCCTATGACACGACCCGCATCAAGGTCACGACGGAGAAGGACTTCAACGCCGCGAAGAAGCTGGCCGTCAAAGCACAGAACGCGGATGATCCGAACAAGGCGATCGTGCACTATCAGGCGGCGATCGCTCGCTTTCCGGAGTTCGCGGCTGCGTGGAACAACCTGGGCGTGATCTTCCTGAGTCAGAACCGATACTTCGAAGCGGCTGAGGTGTTCGCGCACGCTTCGGATCTGAGCCCTGCGGATCCGCGCCCGATGTTCAACCTTGCGCTGACATGGGATCGCGCCCGTTACTACGAAGATGCGCTGACGTTCTACAACCAGTCGCTGGCGCGAGACTCCAACTATCTGCCGGCCATCGAAGGCGCCGTGCGCGCCGAACGGGTCATGAATCGCGCAAGTCATGAGACGCTTGATCGCATCCGACGGGCGCTGCTGATGGAGCGCGATCCGAAGTGGCGCGAGTATCTCGTCTTCCAGCGCGGCACCACTGAACGCGCCATCGCCCAGTCACGCGGGGAGATGTACCCGCGATCGAGCAGAAAAGACTCGGATGATCTGACCCCCTGATCATGCCTGAAGGCCGAATTCGGCCCTCCGGACATCTGGGACGGGTGAGAATCATGCCAACGCGCCCAGATTCCCTTGACTGCCCCGTGTACCGCTCGGACAATAGTCCCGGGTGGTGATTGGGGACAGTGCGTCCGTCCCGATCAATACCCCCAGATCGCTCCGCTGCCGATTGTGGCGGCGTCACTCGGCCGCTCATTTCCCGGGAAGAAACGCGCGGCGGCGCGAAGTGTCCAACGGCGGAGGCGCGAAGAGAGGTCTCAGGGGGATGCGGCTTGCGCATTTGAGCGGCATCTTGGCTGTATGTGTCTGCGCCGCGTCTTCGACGCGCGCGCAGGACAGTGTTGGCGCCACGCCCGGAACGGGTGATGCGCTCTCTGCGCACGGCGAACAGCGCGTCCGCTATGTCGTGGACTCCGTGCCCTTTCAGAGTTCATGGGGCAACGAGTATCTCATTGCTCCCATCGCCAAGGCCTCTGAAGACGTCGATCCCGGATTCAACACCAACAGGCTCGCCGCCTCCGTCGCCAGCGCGGATGTGCGCACGCTGATCTCGACCGGCCCACAGACGTATCTGAAATGGAACGCTCCCGGCGAGGGCGTTCATCCCACGCGCAATGCGCCGCCTTCAACCGGACCCGTGTGGGCCTCAAGCTTCGATCGGCTCTACATCGCCGCGTTCAATGATCTCGGCGTGACGCAGACGAACGTTACGGGTCTGACCATCGGCTATCGACTGACGAATCCGCTGCAGCTGTTCATCACGCGCACGGTGGCGGCAACCAGCCGCTCTGCCCCGCTGAACACGGATCACTCCACCGTTTCGCTCGGCGGCGTCGACGCCGAAGGCAACGTGCTGATGCGTGTCGATGACTTCACATCCAACCCGGTCAACATGCAGCGCGCCGTCGGCGAATCAATCGTGCGCGTGCGTCTTCCTGATCGCGATGAGCAGACGACAAACACGATCAGTCGTCAGGACAGCATGTCCAACCAGGCTTCCGACGATGGCGCCACGTCATTCATCATCAATGCAGGCACGACGAGCACTAGTCCCCCGACACTGATGCCTGCCTCCAAGGGTTCCGATTCCCAGCCGAAGCCGCTGCTTCTGAACTTTGCGGGCCGTTTCATCATCGATGACAACGCGCCAAGCACGGAGCATCTGTCCGCCGGGCTGGGAGCGCATCGTGGCAATCCGTCCTACACGTCGGCGGGCGCATTCGCCGGCGCCGATGGCGGCACTGTCGGATTCCTGGGACGCTCGCTCGCCGGCGGCGGTCGCATCGACTCCATCGGCATCACTGCGCTGGACACCGACGGCGCCATCATCGACACGGCGCGCGCCACGCTTCCCATGAGTATCTCTGAAGGCGGATTCACCGCCAATGATCCGGCGTTCTTCCATCATCAGAACCAGACCATCTTCCGCGGCGGCAACGGGCCTGTCGCGCTTGGTCTGAATGAAGGCGGCGACTTCCTTGCCGCCGCCACCGCGAGAGCAGGCGGCGATGAGTTCATCGCCGTAGCAACGTTCATGGGAACGACGGCGACATGGTCGATCGCTGCGTACCCGAACAAGCCGGTGCTGGATGGATCCGGCGGCCAGCAGATCGGCAGGATCGCTTCGGCTTCGGAGATCGGCTCGCCGGTCGCCATGTCTTCGCCGGCGATGGATCTGCTCGGCAATGTCTACTTCGTCGGCGCGTACAAGCCCACGCTCGGCTCACCGACGGTCGCGCTCTTCAAGGCCGCCAAGACGCAGTCCGGCTACTCCATCGAACGCCTGCTGACCAAGGGTCAGATTTTCGTGGGCGCGAACTCGACGAGGCCGTACGAGATCATTTCACTGGCGCTGGGCGATTCAAACTCGCTTTCATCCGGCGCTCTGAGCAGTGGAAGCATCATCCAGCAGCGCCATCCCGGCTCCAGCGCCGATCCGCTGAGCCCGCTGGCGATGGGCGCACTCTTCGTCAATGCGGTCATTCGCTACGACAACAACTCCATCGCCGAAGACTATGACGCCGTCCTCTACATCAGCGGCAGGCCGGACATGATCCTGCTTGGCGACATCGATGGCGATGGCACAGTCAATGCGCTCGATCTGGCTGAACTCATCGGCCTGTGGGGCACGAATGATCCCGTCGCCGATCTGGACAGCAATGGCGTCGTGGGCGCTTCAGATCTTGCGATTCTGATCGGCTCCTGGACGAACTGACGCTTCCTTCGCGCCGCTCCGAAAGATCCATGTGATATTCTGTTCAGCGCCGTGCGCGCAGCTTTCACTGTGTGCTGACACTCGGATCGACTTCTTTCACATGAGTCCGACATGACGAACGACGCTCAGACTGGCATCGAATCCGGCCTGCATGAGAACCGAATGTTCCCGCCGCCGAAGGAGTTCGCGAGCCAGGCGCACATCGCCTCGGCCGAGCAGCGCGCCAAGCTGCATGAGCATGCGCTTCGCGATCCCGAGGGATACTGGGATGCAATTGCGCGGGAGCTGGACTGGTTCAAGCCCTGGGATCGCGTGCTGTCATGGAAAGCGCCCGATGCGCGATGGTTTGACGGCGGCACGACCAACATCTGCCATAACTGCGTCGATCGACAGGTCAACAGCGGGCGCGGCGATCAGACGGCGATCATCTGGGAGGGCGAGCCGATGGAAGGCGGCGCGCCGGAGATTCGCCATCTCACGTATGCCGATCTTCAGCGCGAGACCAGCCGCGTCGCCAATGCGCTCAAGTCGCTGGGCGTGAAGAAGGGCGACATCGTCACGATTTACATGCCGATGGTTCCGGAACTGGCCATCGCCATGCTGGCGTGCGCTCGCATCGGCGCGCCGCACTCGATCATCTTCGGCGGCTTCAGCGCCAACGCGATTGCCGATCGCGTCAAAGACGCCGACAGCCGCGTGATCATCACCGCTGATGGCGGATGGCGTCGCGGCGGCATCGTTCCGCTCAAAGACAACGTCGATGACGCATGCGCCCAGTCAGACACGGTCGAGCATGTTGTCGTTCTTGAGCGTGTCGGCAATGAGATCGCCTTTCACGACACACCTTCGTCCGCTCACGGAAACAAGCGCGATCACTGGTGGCGCGATCTTGTCGACAAAGCCTCCGACGATTGCCCGTGTGAACACATGGAGTCGGAGGATCTGCTCTTCGTGCTCTATACCAGCGGCACGACCGGCAAACCCAAGGGCATCATGCACACCACCGGCGGGTACATGGTCTACACGTACCTGACATCCAAGCTCACATTTGATCTGCATCCGGATCGCGATCAGGTGTACTGGTGCACGGCCGATATCGGCTGGGTCACCGGCCACTCCTACATCGTCTACGGCGTGCTCCCCAACTGCGTGCCGACGATTATGTATGAAGGCGCGCCGAACCATCCGGAGCCCGATCGCTTCTGGGACATTGTCGAGCGGCACAAGGTCACGCAGTTCTACACGGCGCCGACCGCCATTCGCGCGTTCATGAAGTGGGGCGATGAGCATCCGAAGAAGCACGATCTCTCATCGCTGCAAGTGCTCGGCACGGTCGGCGAGCCGATCAATCCCGAGGCGTGGATGTGGTATCACCGCATCATCGGCGGCGAGCGCTGCCCCATCGTCGACACCTGGTGGCAGACGGAAACGGGCGGGCACATGATCACCCCCCTGCCCGGCGCCGTCGCGACCAAGCCCGGCTCATGCACGCTTCCGTTTCCCGGCATTGATGCGGCGATCGTCAATGCGCGCGGCGAGGAGCTCGGCGTCAATGAAGGCGGCCTGCTCGCCATCCGAAAACCATGGCCCGCCATGCTTCGCGGCATCCTTGGAGATCGCGAACGCTTCATCGATACGTACTGGTCGCACATCAAGGACGCGTCCGGCGCGCCGTATTACTTCCCCGGCGATGGCGCCCGCTGCGATGAGGATGGATGCTTCTGGATCATGGGTCGCGTCGATGATGTGATCAATGTCTCCGGCCATCGCCTGGGCACGATGGAGGTTGAAAGCGCGCTGGTCAGCCATGATTCGATTGTCGAGTCTGCGGTTGTCGGCATGCCGCATGAGATCAAGGGCACCGGCATCGCGGCGTTCTGCACGCTGGCGCCGGGTCATGATCCGGACGAAGAGCTTCGAACGATCCTGCGCGAGCATGTCGCCAAGGAGATCGGCGCCATCGCCAAGCCGGACATGATTCGATTCACCGATTCGCTGCCCAAGACGCGCAGCGGGAAGATCATGCGCCGGCTGCTGCGGGATATCGCCGCGGGCAATGAAGCTGTGGGCGATACGACGACGCTCGAGGACTTCTCCGTCATCGCGCGTCTTCGTGAAAGCAAGGAAAGCTGAACGAAAGCCCGCGTCTTTACTGCGCGGCGTGCGGCAGCGCCCGGCGCAGCTCTTCGACCGTTGACTCCAGCTGCGCGATGCGCTCTTCGAGTTGCCTGATCTGATCATCGTCGTCTGCAGCGCCAGACGAAACGGCGGGCTTGACGGGCGCCTGGGCGCGGGGGGCAGATGGTTCGGAAGCACCCTGCGGATGCGCATCCGGCGCGACGAGCTGCTCCCAGCGATCGGCGCGTCCGCCCGGCGCGGGGCCGATGCGGCGCACCAGCGCCGGGCGCTCCGTTTCACCTGACGCGGGCGACGACAGCGCATCGAGCACATTCTGCACGACCTCGAGGGACTCGAAGGGCTTCATGCGGGCGCAGCGCGTGCGAAGCTCGCCGACGGTCTGCGGCCCGCGCAGCATCAACTCTGCGAGGATCGCCTCCTGCCAGCCGTCGATGTGCAGCTTCTCCTTGATCTCACGCTTGTAGCGTTCGACCCTGCCGGAGCTGGGCATGACCATTTTTACCCAGCCGCGATTTCGCAGCTCCGCCAGCGCATCGAAGACCTGCTCTTCGGAGAGGTTCATTGACGGATTGCGATTGCTCTTTTGATTGCAGCCGGCGACGAGCGCGTTGAGCGACATCGGATATTGATCCGGCGTCGTGAGCGCTTTTTCGATAAACACGCCGACCAGACGCGCTTCAGTCGGTGAGAGATGATCCATGATTCGCTGAGAATACGGGCAAGTGCGGCTCGGCGCATCGGTGCATCCCTCTGAGTGTGCGTAAAAAAACCGACCCCCCTTGCGGAAGGCCGGTCATTGCTCATTCAAGTGCGCCGCGAAGGTCGCGGCATGCTCAGCTGATCCGAAGGATCAGAAGAGGAGCTGGAACTGAGCGCGGATCGCGACTTCGTTGTCGTCGACCGAGCTGAGACGGCCGGTACCGGTGTCCGGGCCGAGTTCAATGGTGTCGTTGAACCACCAGACGACGTCCATGGAGAACTTGGCGCCCTGACCATGGAGGTAGTTATTGAATCCAACGGTCAGCGCCGGGTAGCTGTCCTGTACGTAGACGGTGTCATCAAGCCAGAGCTGGTCGTAACGAACATAGCCTTCGAGATTCTCGGTGAAGTAGTAACCACCCTGGACAACAATGCCAAAGTTGTCCTCGTTGTTCGCTCCATCGATATTATTTCCGATGAACGTCGCAAACATGTTCCAGCCATCGCCATTCCAGGTGAAGTCTACGGCGTACTCGAAGACATCAACGTCCTGGACGCCGGGAGCGTCTCCGCCGCCCTGGTAGTGAAGTGCGACACCGAGCAGCATGCCACCCTCTGAGCCGCGCGGGGAGGTGAACTCCTTGAACTGGCTCCAGTCACCGGAGATCAGCCACTCGAAACGACCCGTGAAGGCATAGTCGGAGACCTGATCGGGGGCGCCGAAGTCGGTGTTGGCCGTGTTCAGACCGTCAGAGAACGCGAGCGCCATGCTCCAGGTCTCGTCGGTGTAGACGGCCTCAACACCCTGCGAGCGGCCCTGGCTGAAGAACTCATTGACCATCGAGCGCTCGATGGCGAGCTGGTACTTGGAGCTGACAAGCTCTTCGCGAAGCAGCGGAAGCTTGAACTGACCCCAGCGAACCTTCCAGCCGTTGTCGAGCTTCATGCCGACGTAGGCGTCCTCAAGCGTGAAGTCGCCGCCATCGCGGTCGAACGCGCCCTGGACCTTGTAGAAGAGATCCGGATCCCAGGCATGGCCGGAGAACTCGAGCTTGGTGCGTCGAGTCTGGAAGCCATTCTGATAGTCATCCTCGCCGGACGAATCAGGTGAATCACGGAAGTCGTTCAGATAGCGGAACTGGATCTGTCCACCAACGTTCAGACGGAAGTTTCCGTCAGCAGAAGCGAGGAAGAATTTGCCGTCATATCCGGCCGTGCCTCCGCTCTGCAGGAGCGAGGAACGGCTCTCGGAGTCAGCGACCATCTCGGCGACCAGCGCACGGACTTCGTCACTGTTCGCATTCGTCCACGCCTCGGTCTCGGCCGTGGCGACAGAAGCGCCGCTCACGCCGATGACTGCTCCGGCGAGCAGCCTCAGGCACATTGTCCGTTTCATGCGAGACTTCTCCTTCATCAGATCCCGGACGGGTCCAATACAATTGAACGAGCGCCCGAGGATTAGTTCATCAGTCTCCGGCTCGGATGCGAACGAACTTATCCGCTGCCTTTATGACAGTACGCGCCGGCGCCATGTCCCGCGAATTGTGGGCATAAAAAAACCGGCCTCCCTTTCGAGAGGCCGGTCTGAACTCTTTCAGAGTCGCCGCAATGAAGCGACGTTCTCAACTGATTCGATGAATCAGAAGAGGAGCTGGAACTGGAGACGAAGCGTGACTTCGTTCTCATCGACCGAGCCGAGACGGCCAACGCCGGTGTCGGCGCCGAGGTCGGGATCAGCGAAGTCAGTCTTCTCGAGGTACCAGACGAGGTCAGCGGAGAACTTCGCGCCCTGGCCGTGGATGTAGTTGTTCACACCAACGGTGATGGCGGGAATGCTGTCCTCTTCGTAGATGTCGTCATCGAGGAAGAGCTGGTCGTAACGACCGTAGAGCTCCCAGTTCTCAGAGAGGTAGAAACCACCCTGGAGGACGATGCCGTAGTCGCTCTGACGGGGGATGCCGCCGCCGCCATCGGTGTAAGCGCCGACGACTGCCGCGAACATGTTCCAGCCATCGCCGAGCCAGCTGAAGTCGACGGTCCACTGGAAGAGGTCGACGTCAGGATTGCCGCCGCCCTCGTAGTGCATGGCCGCACCGAGCATCATGCCGTCCTCGGAACCGCGAGCGGAGGTGAACTCCTTGAACTGGCTCCAGTCACCGGAGATCAGCCACTCGAAACGACCCGTGAAGGCGTAGTCGGACTGCTGATCGGGGGCGCCGAAGTCAGAGTTGGCGGTGCGAACACCATCAGAGAACGCGAGGGCCAGGCTCCACGCCTCGTCAGCGTAGATGGCCTCGACACCCTGTGAGCGGCCCTGATTGAAGAACTCGTTGACCATGGAACGCTCGATGGCGAGCTGGTACTTGGAGCTGACAAGCTCTTCGCGAAGCAGCGGAAGCTTGAACTGACCCCAGCGAACCTTCCAGCCGTTGTCGAGCTTCATGCCGACGTAGGCGTCCTCAAGCGTGAAGTCGCCGCCATCGCGGTCGAACGCGCCCTGGACCTTGTAGAAGAGATCCGGATCCCAGGCATGGCCGGAGAACTCGAGCTTGGTGCGTCGAGTCTGGAAGCCATTCTGATAGTCATCCTCGCCGGACGAATCAGGTGAATCACGGAAGTCGTTCAGATAGCGGAACTGGATCTGTCCACCAACGTTCAGACGGAAGTTTCCGTCAGCAGAAGCGAGGAAGAATTTGCCGTCATATCCGGCCGTGCCTCCGCTCTGCAGGAGCGAGGAACGGCTCTCGGAGTCAGCGACCATCTCGGCGACCAGCGCACGGACTTCGTCACTGTTCGCATTCGTCCACGCCTCGGTCTCGGCCGTGGCGACAGAAGCGCCGCTCACGCCGATGACTGCTCCAGCGAGCAGGCTCAGGCACATTGTCCGTCTCATGTGAGACTTCTCCTTCATCAGATTCCGGACGCGTTCAATACACCTGAACGAGCGTCCAAGGATTAGTTCATCAGTCTCCGGCTCGGATGCGCACGCACCCATCCATTGCTCGAATGACTGCTCTCGGCTAACTCAACGAATTCTCTGGAAGGAAGTGATCCATTTTTACGTCACCGCCTCCCATGGGCCTGCGATTCTCAACGCAAGCAGTCGCTAACTATACCTGAGGAAGATAGCGACTGCCAACCTGACTGGGTGCTTATCGACCCGCCATCCCCATCTCCGCCCCTTTTCGTACACGTCCGTCCGGAGTTTTCCGGGCCTTCTTTTCGGCACAGACACTCCGTCCCGCAACACGCCTCCACAGACGGACTCGCCCACTGCTGCCTAAGTGCCTGAAAACACTGGACTTATCGCGGGGCCGCCCGAATTACACGGCATTGACGGCCAGCAGTTCCATGCACTCGGCCACGATGTGCGAGTGCGACAATCCGCACAGATTCAGTGACTCTTCCGGCGTCCGGACGGACTTGGGGATCCGCTTGACGAACATCTGCTGCAGCGAGAAGGAGTCGCCGGACTCGGTCATCACGTCGGCGACGGCAGAGCCCATCGCCGCGCCGAAGTTGTCCTCCAGCGTGATGACGTAGCCATTGTTCTGCTGTGCGAGGTCGAGCAGCTTGTCGCCGTCGAACGGAATCGAATAGAGATCGACGAGCGTCGCCGAGATGCCCTGGCGATCCAGCTCATCGAGCGCCTTGTTCGCTTCGTGCACCATGTATCCGCTTGCGACGAGCAGCACATCGCGTCCTTCGCTGAGCACTTCGAAGCCGCCGAGATTGAACACGACGTCATCGGAGTACAGAAACTCCGTCTCCGGGCGCAGCGTGCGCATGTAGCACGCGCCTTCGTATTCGGCCATCACGCCCGTCAGCGCATACGCGGCGTACGCATCTGCAGGCTGCAGGATGTAACACCCCGGATTGCCGTTGTAATCACGCATCGTCGAAAGGCTGCGGAACCAGGCGACATCCGGCAGCGACATCTGGCTCGGGCCGTCGGCGGCGAGCGAAATGCCGCTGTGTGAGCCGATGATCTTCAGATTCGCGCCGCTGTACACGCCCATTTCGATCTGGTCGTACGCGCGTGTGATGAACTTGGCGAAGCTTGAGATGAAGGGCGTCTTGCCGGCCGCGGAAAAGCCCACGCCCATCGAGAGCATGTTTTGTTCGGCGATCTTGCACTCGAAGAAGCGACGTTCGAGATCCTTGTCCTTGGCGAACGTTTCGGCGAATGTCGAGTTGCTGACATCCGCATCCAGCACCACGACGTCTTCGGCGATGTGGCCGAGGGCGCGCAGCGCCAGGCCGTATGCCTTGCGCGTCGCCAGGCGTCCCGTGTGCAGCACGGACTCCATGTCGAAGCGCTTCATCGTTTCGCTGAAGGGCGGCAGATCGTGGTTGGGCGGCGACTTGACCGGCGCCTCTGACGGCGGCTGGATCATGAACTGATCGCTCTGCACCAGCGCCGAGGTCAGCTCCACGCGCCGCTCATCCAGTTCAGCGATCGCCTTGTCGAGCGCGGCGCCGCTGGCCGGCTTGCCGTGCCAGTTGCCCGCCTGCATGGAGGGGGAGCCCCAGCCCTTGACGGTGTTCGCGACGACCGCCATCGGTCTGGCGCCATCTTCACCCTGGATCGATGCAAACTTATCGAAGGCTTCCTTAATAGCAGCAGGCTGATGGCCGTCGATCGTGATGACCTCGATGCCAACCGCTTCGAGCTTGGCGGCGATCGCCTCGGGCGACTGGGGATCGCCGACGCGACCGGCCTGGCCGTAGCCATTGCAGTTGAAGATCGGCAGCACGTTGGTGACGCCGTTGTCAGCGATGTAGTCGATGGCCTCCCAGATCTGGCCTTCGCGCGACTCGCCGTCGCCGATGATGCAGTAGATCCGGCGATCGTTCTCGTCGAGGCGTGCGGCCTCGCCGAGGCCGGCGGAGACGGAAAGTCCCTGGCCCAGCGATCCGGTGGCTGCGTCGAAGAAGGGGAAGCCGACTTCAGGATTCGGATGCCCGTCGAGGACGGAATCCGCCTCGCGAAGGGTCATGAGATCATCGATGGTGAGGGTGCGCTTGTTGTCACCCATGCCGATTTTGCCGCCCAGCCGGGCATACGCGGCATACACGACGGGCACGGCGTGGCCTTCGCTGAGGATGAGGCGATCGGCCGTCGGATAGTCCGGGACGTCGGGCGACCATCTCATGGAATGGAACATGAGGACGGTCACGATGTGCCCGAGGCTCATCGCGGTGGTCGGGTGGCCGCTTCCGGCGGCGTCACACATCTGGAGACTCAGTTTGTCGAGCTCAATCGCTTGAGCGTGAACGGCGGCTTCAAAGGACATCAGGTCTCCTCAAATCCGGCGGCACGCGCAGGCGCCGCTGGGTTTGAAAGGGTTTTGTATGGTGAGCGGAACGTCGAGGCGCTCCGGCGCGGGCCTGCCGGAGGGATCGCACAGTATCCAAGTTTTGCCTCTCGCGGACAACCGGGATCGAGCCCTCCCTCTTAAGAATCACACCCCACAACCTGTCGGCGAGACCTTTGGGCCAGATGGATGCGATACACTCCGATGCTCGAATACAAGGGAGATCCAGGACGATGAAGGTCATTTGCGACCGCGCTGCGCTGCTTGACGCCATTAATGTTGTTTCCGCCGTCGTTCCATCGCGAACGCCGCGGCCGCAGCTGATGTGCGTCAAACTCATCGCCGAACTCGATGGCGATGTCGGCTCACTCACACTCGCCGCCACCGACGCCGACACATCCATCTGTCTGTCGACCGTGCAGGTCGAGGTGCAGACGCCGGGTGAGGCGCTCGTGCCGGCGCAGAAGCTGCAGCAGATCGTCGCCGCGGAAGAGGATGAGCCCACGCTCACGCTCGATGTCAGCGAAGACGTCATGGAAGTGCGCGGCGCCGATGCGAAGTTCAAGATCTACGGCTACTCGCCCGCCGACTTCCCGGCCATGGCCGAGTTCCCCGAGGGCGAGGCCACTGGCAACGGCAGCGTCTTCGAGGTCGAGTCCAGCGAGATGCAGCGACTCGTCTCGCGCACGCTCTTCGCGACGGCTCGTGAGACCAGTCGGTACGCCATCAATGGCGTGCTGATGCGCGTCGCCGGCAAGAAGATTGAGATGGTCGCCACCGATGGGCGTCGCCTGGCGCTCGCACGCGGCGTCGCTCAGGGCGCCAGCGCTGATAAGGACTTCCGCTGCATCATTCCCACCAAGGGACTGACGCTGGTCAACAAGCTTATTGAGGATGGCGCGGAGCGCATCCGCGTCGCCATCACGGACAACCAGGCGTATTTCCAGTTTGCCGCGGAGACGCGCCCGTGGAAGGCCACGCTTTCCAGCTCCCTCGTCGAAGGCTCCTTCCCTCCTTACGAAGAGGTCATTCCGAAGGATCAGGACAAGAAGGCGGTCTTCGAGGTCACGACGCTTCGCAGCGGCGTGCGGCGAGCGGCGCTGCTCACCAACGAGGAGTCGCGCGGCGTCAAGCTGCAGTTCACCGGCTCTTCCGACAAGACCCTGCGTCTGTCCAGCCGGGCCCCGGAGATGGGCGAAGCCGAGGTCAATATCGATATCGAGTCGTACGACGGCGACGAGATCGAAATTGGTTTCAACCCCAGCTTCATCACCGACGCGCTGAAGGTCGTCGAGGATCCGCAGGTGATCATCGAACTCAAGGCGCCCAACAAGCCGGGGCTTCTCAAGAGCGGCAGTGACTTCGTCTATGTCGTGATGCCCGTCAGCCTGCAGTAGGTCTGAATCCGGCCAATATCCGCCACCAGCGCCCGTATGCCGCCGATAAGCGGCGTTCCGGGGGGCATCATCCCTCTTTTCGCTTGGGGTGGATCCCCTGCGAGGTATGTTGCGGATAGCCTTTCACAATCGACCTGTCGTGGGTAGAGGTGAGAACGTCGGCCGGTGTGGAACCCAGCCGACGATCAACGAGATTGAGGAGACGCATGATGCGCACGATTCTGCGTTCATCACTGGCTGTCGCGTGCCCCGTCGTCGTTTCACTGACCATCGCGCCGGGCGCTTTCGGCCAGCGTGACAGTCTCGAATCGACGGACATGATTTACACGATTCGCGAGGGCCATCGTCAGGTCGATCCCGCCGTTCCCCTCGAAGTTCGGGACTGGCGCATGGTCGAGCGAGCCGAGAAGCGCATCATCGCCGGCGAGGCGCCTGATTCGCCCACGAATCGCGTTGATCCGAACTCGCCTTCGTCGGAATACAAAGGCGTGTGCAGTCTCACGATCACGATCGGCGGCTCGGACTTCAACTGCACGGGCGTGCCCATCTCCCGCAGGCACATCCTCAGCGCCGGCCACTGCTTCGACATTGATGATGATGGAACCGATGACTCCAGCGCGACCGTCATCCGATTCAACGAACTGGGCTCCGCAAACGTCTTCTACACGACCGGCGACATCGTCTCGATCAACGTGCATCCTGACTACACGGGATTCAACAATCCCAGCGTCAATGATGATCTCGTCGTCATTGAGCTGAATCAGGACATCCCCTACATCATTCCCGTCTATCCGCTGTATCGCGACACACTCGCAAGCGGGCAGGAGATCGAAGTTGTCGGCTATGGCCAGAGCGGCGATGGCGTCAACGGATTCCTGATCCCCAGCGGATCGACCGTCAAGCGCACCGGCGCCAATCACGCCAACCAGTTCTTCAATGACGACGAGTTCAGCGGCGCCCTCGAGATCTGGCAGTTCGATTTCGACGGTCCTGCAGGCAACGGCTTTACGGGCGGCTCGACGCTCGGCAACGAGATCGAAACGACGTTCGGCGGCGGCGATTCCGGCGGGCCGGGCTTCATCGATGTCGGGGGCGTGCTGCACGTCTACAGCGTCAATACCTACGGCTTCCCCAACGGCCCGAATGCGACGCCGCTCTTCGGCTCCGGAGGCGGCGGCATGCTCGTCAACGGCTATCTCACGTGGCTCGATGGATTTATCGATTTCTGCAGCCTGCAGGCTGATCTCAATGGCGATGAGCAGGTTGGATCGGGCGATCTGGCCGTGCTCGTCGGTCAATGGGGCATGACGCGTGTCGACGCCGATCTTGATGGCGACGGCACGGTGGGCGCGGGCGATCTTGCTCAGCTCATCGGCCTCTGGGGCCCGGCCTGCCCGTAACACAGCTTTCCGCACCGCGAATCCGTGGTTCGCGAAGGCGACCCTGGCCCGCCCGGCCGGGGTCGTCTTTCATTTTTGAGACTGGTCGAAGAAGCGTCTCAGGCGCTGGCGCCGGCGAGATCCTGGATCTCATCGGCGAGAGCCGCATTGGGGCACTGCACATGCAGTTCGCCCTTGCATCGCAGTTCAAAGAGCATGGGCGCCTGTGTCGGGACGACGGTCATGTCGTCCTCGGCGTCATCCGTGTGCTGGATCAGCGCCTTGGCCATCGCCCGGATGACATGCATATCTGACGAGTTGACCAGCAGCGGATCCCGCCCGTTCTGGTGCAGCGACGCCTCGGCGTCGATCTCCAGCCATGCCGAATCGGAGGCCAGATCGAAGACGATCAGATCGATGATCTTCCGCCAGATGCCGACGGGGATGACCATGACCTCATGGATGTGATTGGCGTGGCAGACGCGCTCGACGAACTCGGGGATTCGATCGGACGCCATTTCGACGAATCGAGCGCCGTTGAGATCTTCAGGCGCCTGTGGGGCGAATAAGACACCCGTGGGGCTTTGCCCGTTGGGCAGTTCGAGGCCGAAACGTGTCAGCGCTCCTTCGGCGCGTTCCACCACGCCCAGCGGACGCAGTTCCTTCAACGCCTGTTTGTATTCGAGAAACTCCACTTCTCGCTCTTCTGACGCGGGGGCAGGCCCTTCCTTCGGCCTGAAGAAGATCCGCGACCATATGAATCTACCCAATGTCCCATGCTTACCGCAACAACCACCATTGATCCGATGGCCGGGCCCGCACATACTCTGTCCGGGCGTGGCTCCATCATCGACGAGATCCTCAGCCCGCTTTGATGAAGGCCCTCCCCTTGAGCGACACCCCACAGCGAACCATTCTTTTCGTTTGCACCGGAAATACGTGCAGAAGCCCCATGGCCGAGGCGCTCCTTCGTGATGCGCTCGATCGCCAGGGCATCAGCCCCGAGCGCGTGCGCGTCCTTTCGGCCGGCGTCAGCGCCGGGATCGGCAGTCCTGCAACGCCCGAGGCCATCGTCGCCCTTCGAAATCAGGGCATCGAGTCATTCGACCACACATCCAGACCTGCGACTCCTGATCTGCTGGAGGCCGCGGACATCATCTACGGGCTTACGCCGGCTCACGTCGATGGCGTCAAGCACGTCCATCCGGCGATCGCTGAACGTGTCACGACGCTCGATCCCACCGGCGACGGCGTGCCCGATCCGATCGGCGGGCCGCAGTCCCTCTACGATGCGACGGCAAAACGGATTCGCACACTGATCGAGGCGCGCCTCGGGGAGATCATCGCATGAAAATCGCTCTGGGCGCAGATCATCGAGGTGTCGAGGCGCTGGATCTCGTCAAGAGCCAGCTCAAGAAGGGCGGCCACGAGATCGCCTTTGTCAAAGCGCCTGAAAGCGGCTCCTGCGACTATCCGGACAGCGCGTACGCCGTCAGCAAACTCGTCGGCGATGGTGAAGTCGATCGCGGGATTCTTGTGTGCGGCTCGGGCATCGGCATGAGCATCGCGGCCAACAAGGTTGATGGCGTTCGCGCGGCGCTGGTCTCCGATCCGTTTGCCGCCGAAATGAGTCGAGCCCATAACGACGCCAATGTCCTTTGCCTCTCGGCGGACTTTCTCGAGGGTCCGGTGATCCGTGAGATTGTCGATCGCTGGATGGGCCGGGACTTCGAAGGCGGGCGTCATGGGCGTCGCGTGCGGAAAATTCGGGCGATTGAGCAGGGAGAGGACCCGACATCGATCGTTGAGTGAAACACGGCCTGCCCTCAGGCGTACCATCCTTGTGGTGGGCGGGGCCTCCAGATCGCCCTTTCCGGGACGCCGCGAACTCGAATCCGGAGCGTGCTTCCGTGAATGACATTCGCCAACTTCTGCGAAGAGCCTTTCTTCGCATGCTCGGCGGCCGCGTGATCAGCGCGTGGGTTATCGCGCTTGCGGCTGCCGCCGGCCTTCTGTGCGTGCTCCTGTTCACGCAGCGGCTGCTTGCCTTTGAGATTGACTGGCGTCTGACGTGGCTTTCAGCGATTGCCGCCTCCGTCGGCGCTGCGATCGCCTGGGCGCTGATCCGCCGACCCGATACTGCGGAAGTCGCCCGCGCCGTCGACGAGCGCGCCGCCCTTCGCGAGACGCTGAGCACGGCGTTGTGTGTCGAGCGCCAGAGTGATCCGTGGAGCGTCGCGACGGTCAACAAGGCCGCGGAGGCGTCGAAGCGCGTGATTGTGCGCCAGGCATTTCCCGTCACGTCGCCGCGCTTCTGGAAAGCGCCGCTTCTTGCGATCGCCGTCTTTGCGCTGCTTGCGCTGGCCATGCCGCAGTGGGATGTGCTGGGCGCTCTGGCCGAGCGCGAAGAAAAACAGGCGAAGCAGGAAGAGTTGATGAAGACCGTCTCATTCGTCGACTCAGAGCAGGAGGAACTGCGCAAGCTGCTCGAGCAGACGGGCGATCAGGAGCTGGAGGATGAGCTTGCTGATCCGGAAGGCGCTCCCGAGCCGCAGTCGCCTGAGGAGGTGAAGCGCCGGGCCATCAAGAAACTGACGAGCGTGAAGGATCGCCTTGAGGAGATGCGCCAGAGCGCCGAGGGTCAGCGGCATGATGCGCTGAAGCAGAAGATGAGCATGCTGCGTCAGCCCGGACCCGGCCCGCTCAACGATGTCATCTCCGAACTGCAGAAGGGCAACTTCGCCGGCGCCATGGCGCAGCTTGAGGAGCTTCAGAAGAAGATCGCCAATGGCGAGCTCTCTGAAGAGCAGACGAAGCAGCTTGCTGAGCAGATGCAACAGATGGCTGAGCAGTTGCAGAAGCTTGCCGAGGATCGTGCGGCACTGGCTGACAAACTCGAATCACTTGGGCTCGATGGCGCGCTGGCTTCCGACCCTGATGCGCTGCAGAAGGCGCTTGATCAGATGGATGGCCTGACCAACGAGCAGAAGCAGGCGATCATGGAGATGGCGCAGGGCATGCAGAAGGCCTGCGAGAATCTCGGCGAGATGGGCCAGATGATGGCGCAGTGCGCCGGCGGCGCCGGAGATGGTCAGGGCATGGGCGAACTGGGCGAAATGCTCGGCGAGATGGAAATGCTTGAAGGCGAGATGGCCGCCTGTGATGCGGGGCTCGGCAAGTGCAGAGGCGCACTGTCGCAGCTTGGTCAGGGCCTTGGCGCATCGCAATCGATCTTCACGATCCCGCGCAAGGGTCAGGGGCAGGGCAATCGCGGGCAGGCGAATGGCGCGCCGGGCAGCGTGGAAGAAGCTGACTACAACACGACCAAGGAAAAGGCCATCGGCAAAACGCAGGCAGGGCCAATCATTGGCGAACGCCTCGTGCAGGAAGGGCAGGTCGTCGGCGAGTCTCGCGCTGAGTATGTCGATGTCGTTCGCGCCGGCGATGAAGCAGCGCGCGAAGCGATCGATGACAATGTCATCCCGCGCGAGTATCACGACTCCGTGAAGCGATATTTCGGGCGCCTGCAGTCCAAGGTTGAAGCCGAGAAGGCATCGACCGGCGGCGCATCAACCGATGGCGACACGCCGCAGGAGAAAGAGTGATTCGACACTTCGCTTCGTCCGTCATGCTGCGTTGTGCGCTGCTCGGGTTGCTTGTCAGTTCGCTTGCGCTTCAGACCGGCTGCGGCGATGCGCGGCAGGGAGATGATGGCCGCGAAGTGGTGCTCTATTACTCCGCGGATGATCACGTCGCCCGCCCGATCATCGAGAAGTTCGAGCGTGATACAGGCATTCGCGTCCTCGCCACGGGCGACACGGAAGCGACGAAGACGACCGGACTTGTCCAGCGCATTCGCGCCGAAAAGGAAAAGCCGCTGGCGGATGTCTTCTGGTCCAGCGAAGTCTTTATGACGGATCGACTGGCCGAAGAAGGTCTGCTGGCGCCGCATACGGGCGCCGAGGCGGATGCGCGGCCTGAAGAGTTCCGTCATCCCGATCGGCTCTGGCATGGCTTTGCGCCGCGAGCGCGTGTGCTCGTCTACAACTCCGATCGCATCGATCCCAACGCCATTCCGACGCGTCTCATCGACCTTCCTTCCATGGCGCAGCGCGGGCGCGTGGTCATCGCTCGGCCGCAGTTCGGCACCACGCGAGGCCACTTCGGCTTTCTCTACGAGACATGGGGCGAAGACACATTTCGCGCCTGGCTCGAGGCGCTGGAGGCTCTTGATGTTCGCTTCCTTGATGGCAACGCCACCGTTGTGCGCGCCGTCGCATCCGGCGAAGCGGATCTTGGGTTGACTGACACCGATGATGTCTGGGCCGGGCAGCGCAACGGCTGGCCCGTCGATCTCATCTTCAGCACGCACGGCTTGCGCGCTGATGACACGATCGGGCCGATGCTGATTCCCAATACGGCGGCCGCCATCGCGGGCGGGCCGCATCCGGAGGAAGCCGCGGCTCTCATCGAGTATCTGCTTGGCGCGCAGGTCGAGCGCATGCTTGCTGAGAGTGATTCACACAACATTCCGACGCGCCCGGCGCTTGCCGCGGAGTTCATCGAGTACGCCCTTCCGACACCCGCGGCGCCCATGAGCGCCAGTGATGTGGCCGACTCGATGACGCCGGCGCTTGATGTGTATGACGAGGTCTTCGGAGGGTGACTTCCGGCCGCGCGCCGTCGTCCGGGCGCGCAGCGCCTGCGATACTCAGCGCAGGCTTGTGCGCTGTGTGCGTCATCATCCCCCTGCTTGGATTTTGCCGCGCGATTTTTGTTGATGGCGGCGCGTTGGAATGGACGCCCAATCTCAATCGTGCGGCGCCGCTGCTTCTCAAGACTGCGGGCGTCGCCCTGCTCATCGGCGCCCTGGCCACAGTTCTGGCGGCGCCCGTCGGCTGGCGATTGCGTCATGCCCGGCCGGCGACCGGCGCGATCGTGCTTGCGCCGCTGCTCCTGCCCAACTACATCGTCTACAGCGCTTGGGGTCTGCTGCGGGCTCCGGGCACAACACTCGGCGACGCGCTTGCGAACTCGTCGCCTGAAGTCATCAAAGCCGCATCATTTACCCAGGCGATCGGTGGGCTGGCGCTGTGGGCGTGGCCCATCGGCGCGATCATCATCGGCGCCGGCGCGCGAGCCATTGACAGCGCTTCGATTGACGCCCTGCGCGTCTGCGGCGCGGGGCGCGTTCGTTCAGCCATTGCGATCCTCAATATGCTTCGCGCCAGTCTTGCATGGAGCATTGGCGTCATCGCGCTGCTCATGCTCTCAAGCGCCGTGCCGCTGCATGTGGCGCAGATTGAGACATATGCCATCGAAGTGTGGCGCACGCTTGATGAATCCGGCGGCTCCCCTGCCGCGTTGGCCAGCGCATCGCCGCTGGTGCTGATCGCGATCGTCGCCGGCTGGCTGCTCGGCTCGCGCCTGCTTCGGGCGCCGAGTTTTGAGCCTGAGCAGCGGGAAGCCATTGAACATCAGTCGACGCGCGCGACATTGATCTACACGTGCATCCTCTGGCTCATTTCCGTCATCGCGCCGCTCACGCTGTTCCTCACGAATCTTCGAGAGACAGGCTCGCTTGTCAGGTTCTGGCGTTACTCGGGTGATGCAGTCGCATACAGCGCCATCACGGCGATGATCGTTGCGATCGCAGGCGCTGTCATCATGTTTTCGATGAGCGCGGCGCTTTCCGGCGCTTCGAACGGCGCACGACGGATGCTGTGCGCCGTATCGCTTCGTGTGTGGATCATCCTCGCCCTGCTGCCGGGTGTGCTGATCGGTGCGTCGCTGCAGCGCGCTGCGATCTTCGACGGGCTCTCGTGGATCTCAACGACACGGTTCGGCGTCGTGCTGAGCCATGTCATCCGCTTCGGCGCGGTTGCCGCGATCGCGGGCTGGTGGATGGCTGGCGCCGAGCCGCGCGCCCTTGTCGAAGCGCGAAGAGTCACGGGTGACGACAGTCTCCGAGCGTGGTTCCGCACCAGCGGCGTCCTGCAGCTTGGCGCGCTTTTCGGCGTCGCGATGGGCTGCTTTGCGCTGAGTCTGCATGAGATCGAGGCGGCCGTCACGCTCTCTCCACCGGGCGCCGCCAACCTCAGCCGGCGCATTCTTGATCAACTCCACTATCTTCGCATGGAGGAGCTCAACGCCGCTGGCGCCGGCATGCTCTTTCTGGGGCTCTTTCTCGGCATGATCGCATTGCTTGCCACATCGCGCACCTGGACGAAGCTGCGGCGGATTGCGCCGAGTGTTGTCCTGCTGCTCGCGCCGCTGCTGCTGATCGCCTGCGACTCCGGCCGCACGCAGCCCGGCGATGTGATCCGCGTCGATGTGCAGATCGGCGAGACGGGACGCGCGCCCGGCCAGTTCATCTATCCGCGCGCCATCGACGCCGATGGCCAGTCGCTGTGGATCATCGACAAGACGGGACGCGTCCAGCGACTGAGCGCCGAAGGCGAGCAACTGCTCGAGTGGGCGCTTCCCAGCATCGACAATGGCTTTCCAGTCGGCATCACCTGCGCGCCGGATGGCCTGATCTACATCGCCGATACGCATCAGCATCGCGTCCTTGCGCTGACGCCGCCGGAGAGGCCCGATGGCGAATATCAGATCGCATTTCAGTTCGGCGCGTATGGCGATGGCGACGGGGAGTTTTATTACACAACTGATGTCGCCGTGCAGATCGCTGATGATGGCGTCACGCCGAAGCGATACTTCGTCGGCGAGTATGGCGGCAACGATCGCATCTCCGTCTTTGACGCCGATCGAAACTTTCTCTTTTCTTTCGGCACGCCCGGCACAAGCGAGAGCGCCGCGTCGATCCAGTTCCAGCGCCCGCAGTCGCTCGCCTTCGATCAGGATGCGGATGAACTCATCGTCGCCGACGCCATCAACCATCGCGTCGGCCGATTCACCGCCGATGGCGAGCTGATCGCCTGGTATGGACGCCCCGGCGCTGCGCCCGGATCGGAAGATGGCGCGTTCAATCATCCCTATGGCGTGACGCTGATCGGCGATCGACGTGCGCTGGTCGCCGAGTTCGGCAATAATCGTGTGCAGATGATTGATCTCGACACCGGCGCCGGGCTTGGAACCTACGGCCGCGCAGGACGCGCCGAAGGCGAGCTTGCGTATCCATGGGGCATCGCGCATCTCGATGGCGTCGCGTATGTTCTTGACAGCGGCAACAATCGCGCGCTGGGCTTCCGTCCTGCCGCGAATCCAACCGGCGCCCGCGCCTCGGGCCATGATGAGGACATCGCCGGATGACCATCGGCCCGATCCAGTTTGATCAGCCCGTGTGGCTCGTCCTCGCGCCGCTTCTGTGGGTGTGCGCCTGGCTGATCGCGCGCAAGAGCCTGACGGGCCTGCACACGATCACGCGGCGCACGGCTCTTGCGCTGCGCTACATCGTCATTGGCGCCATCGCCTTCGCCCTGGCCGAACCCAACTGGCGCACGCCGAGTGAAGATGTCACCGTCATGGTCGTGCTCGATGAGAGCGCCTCCATGCCGCCCGGCGCCGCCGACAGCGTGAAGGAGTACATCGGGCGCGCCGCGACCACCAGCGAGATCGGCGATCGTCTCGGCGTCGTCACCGTGGCCGAGCAACCCTTCGTGCAGCAGCTTCCAAGCCCGCGCGCGCGTGAGGTCATCGTTGATTACGTCGGCGGTCGCGAGGGCACCGATCTCGCTTCTGGCGTGCGCATGGCGATCGCCGTTTTGCCCAAGGACACCGCCGGGCGCATCGCCGTCTTCACGGATGGCAATGAAACCTCCGGCAGTTTGCTTAGCGCAGCGCAGGTCGCTGCCTCCAGCGGCGTGCCGATCGATGTGCTGCCCATCGGCTACGACTTTGATCGAGAGATCATTCTCGAAAGCCTCATTGCTCCGCCCGCCGCCCGCGAAGGCCAGCCCATCAGCATTCGATTCGTCCTCAATGCGACACGCCCGACGCGCGGCCGTCTTTCGCTCTTGATCAACGATGCGCCGTACGACCTTGATCCTGACAGCGAAGGCGTCTCCGCGATTGTCGATCTCGACGAAGGCACGAATGTGCGCACCGTCACCATCATCGCCGGCAGACCGGGCGCCCAGCGATACGAGGGTTTCTTCGAGCCACTCGACTCTGACGGCGACACGATCACGCAGAACAACGAAGCCTCCGCCGTCACCTTCATCGGCGGCGAAGGCCGCGTGCTCGTCTACGCCGATGACATCGACGCCGCGACCGATCTCGTCAGCGCGTTGGAGAACTCCGCCTTTGAAGTGGATGTTCGCTCGACCACTGATGCGCACTCGTCACTCATCGAGCTTGGATCATTCGACGCCGTGGTGCTTGTCGATATCTCTGCCTACGCCTTCAGCGGCAAGCAGCAGGAGGAGCTGCGCGCGTACGTCCATGACCTCGGCGGCGGGCTGGTTGTCGTCGGCGGGCCCAACTCCTACGGCGCCGGCGGCTGGATTGGCTCGCCGCTGGCCGATGCGCTGCCAGTCAAGCTCGATCCGCCCGCCAAGCGTCAGATGCCTCGCGGCGCCCTGGCGCTGATCATGCATTCGTGTGAGATGCCGCAGGGCAACTTCTGGGGCAAGCAGACGGCGCTGGCCGCGATCGACACACTCAGCAGGCTCGATCTTGTCGGCGTGCTTGAATACAACTGGGGCGCCAATGGCTCTTACTGGGCGTATCCGATGGGGCCCAAGGGCGACGGCGCCGGCGCTCGTCGAGCGGTCAACAATCTCGTCTTCGGCGATATGCCAGACTTCTCAAGCGCGATGACCCTCGCGCTGCAAGGACTCGAAAAAGCTCAGGCCGGACAGAAGCACTGCATCATTATCTCTGATGGCGATCCGGCGCCTCCCTCGCAACGGTTGCTCGATCAGTTTAAAGCTGCAGGCGTCACCATCAGCACCGTCGCCGTCTTTCCGCATTCGTTCGGCATGAACAGCCCGGATGTCGGGAGGATGCGCGAGATCGCGGTGTACACCGGCGGGCAGTACTACACCATCCTCACGCAGGGTCAGCTTGCGACATTGCCGCAGATTTTCACGAAGGAAGCGCAGACGATCCGGCGCTCCCTCATCTGGGAAGGCGATCCATTCCAGCCCGAGTTCATCAACATGGGCGCCGAATCGCTTCGCGGCCTCGGCTCGTCCTTCCCGAAGATCAATGGCTACATCGTCACCGCCGATCGTGAGGGTCTTGCCGTCGTCTCACTGAAAGGCCCGGAAGGCGATCCCATTCACGCGCAGTGGCAGTATGGCCTGGGGCGCACCATCGCGTTCACATCGGATGCCGCGGCTCGCTGGGGTGTCGACTGGATCAACTGGAACGGCTTCAACGCCTTCTGGGAGCAGCAGCTTCGCTGGGCCATGCGTCCGACAGGCTCGGCCAACGTGCGCATCAACACGCGCACCGATGGTGATGACACCATCGTCACCATCGACGCCGTCACGACCGAAGGTGAACCGCTTAACTTCGCACAGACTTCGGCCCGCATCGTGGCGCCTGATGGCTCATCGGACGCGATGGAGCTTCGCCAGATCGGCGCGGGCCGCTATGAAGGCGTGTTTCAGTCCGACGATCCCGGCTCCTATCTCATCAACATGCGCTACAACGCTGCGTATGAGGATCAGTCCGGGCAGCCGAAGATCGAACGCGGCTCGGCGCAGGCCGCCGTCACGCGGCCCGTCTCCAAGGAGCATCGCGTTCTCAAGGACAACGCTCCCCTGCTGGTCGATACGGCAAGCCGCACGAACGGGCGCGTGCTGGATCGCAATCCGCTCATCGCCGACTTCTTCTCGCGCGAAGGGTTGGAGATGCCGGTGGCGCTCAAGTCCATCTGGCTGGCGATCGCGGCGCTGGCGCTGGGCTTTTTCCTGACGGATGTCGCCGTGCGCCGCGTGCGCATCGATATCGGCGCCATCCGCGCCTCGATCCGCCGCGCCATGACCAAACGCGAAAAGGCGAGCGAGTCGCAGCTTGAAGCCCTGCGCACGGCGAAGAAAGTCACGCAATCCCGCGTCGAGCAGGCGCAGACGGTCGCGCAGGAGACCATCGAGAAAGCGCCGAAGGCGGACAGGAAGGCGAAGTTCGAAGCGAAGCCGGACGCCGAGCCCATCCAGATCCTCTCCAAACCCATCGAGGACAAGCCCGCGCCCGCTCCGAAGAAGCCTGCGAAACAGAGCGACGACGAGGAAGAGGGCGGCATGTCCCGCCTGATGAAGGCCAAGCAGCGCGCACGCGACTCCATGCGACGCGAAGATGACACCAAGAACACAGACGATTCCAGCGGACCGGAGAAACCATGAACGCCAACGACACGCCGCAGACACCGGATGAAGTGCGCCAGCGCTGCGAGCAGTTCCGCGACACATTCAACGAGCTCAAGGACGAGATCGGAAAGATGATCGTCGGCCACGAGGACATCGTCGAAGGCGTGCTCATCACGCTCTTCGCCGGCGGCAACGTTCTGCTCGAAGGCGTGCCCGGCCTGGGCAAGACGATGCTTGTTCGCGCACTGGCCGAGTCGCTCACGCTGCCTTTCAGCCGCATCCAGTTCACACCCGATCTCATGCCGGCGGACATCATCGGCACGAACATCGTGATGGAGGATCCGGACACGGGCAGGCGGCGCTTCGAGTTTCAGCAGGGCCCGATCTTTGCGCAGATCGTTCTTGCCGATGAAATCAATCGCGCCACACCCAAGACGCAGTCGGCGCTGCTGGAAGCCATGCAGGAGCGCTCCGTCACCGTCGGCGGCCAGACGTTCATCCTCGACAAGCCCTTCCTCGTCCTCGCCACGCAGAACCCTATCGAACAGGAAGGCACCTACCCACTGCCCGAAGCGCAGCTCGATCGCTTCTTCTTCAAGCTCAACGTCGGGTATTCACAGCTTGATGATCTGCTGACCATCCTCGAGCGCACAACAGGCGCACACACGCCCGATCTGCAATCAAAGCTCGACGGCCCCGGCATTCTCGAAGCGCAGGAGCTTGTGCGCCAGGTGATCATCGCGCCGCATGTGCAGGAATACGCCGCCCGCCTCATCCTCGCCACACATCCCGAAGGCCGCTTCGCCACGGAGATCACGAATCGCTACATCCGCGTCGGCGCCTCTCCTCGCGGCGCCCAGGCGCTCATCCTTGGCGCCAAGGTGCGCGCCCTGTGCGACGGCCGCTACCACGCGTCCTACTCCGATGTGAAAGACGTCGCCCTCTTCGCCCTGCGCCATCGCGTGCTGCTGAACTTCGAGGCCGAAGCTGATCGCGTTCGCGCCGATGACATCGTGCATCGATTGATCGAACTGACATCCACGGAGCCGGTCGGCGTCTGACATTCGCGCATGCTCCGCACCGAATCCCCAACCCGGCCCGCCACCATCGACGAGCTGCTCGACGCGAAGCTTATCGCGCGCCTCAATCAGCTTGACATCGCCTCGCGCAAGGTTTTCACCGGCAAGCTCAAGGGCGAGCGTCGATCCAAGAAACGCGGCGAGTCCGTCGAGTTCGCCGATCATCGGCCCTACGTCGTCGGCGATGATCTGCGCCACATCGACTGGAACATCTACGGGCGCCTCGATCGCTTCTTCATGAAGCTCTTCCTTGAGGAAGAAGATCTCTCGCTGCATGTCATTATCGACGCCTCCGCTTCGATGGACTGTGGCGATCCCAGCAAGTTTCTCTTCGCCCAGCAGGCCGCGGCTGCGCTGGCCTACATCGGTCTTGTCAATCTCAATCGTGTCGCACTCACTGCCATCGGCGGCGTGCATGAGAACCCGGACGAAGCGGAAGTCGCCGCGGACGCAGGCGGCGTCCTCGCGCAGATTCGCAACCTTCGCGGGCGCAGACGTGTGCATGACATCTCCCGCTGGATCTGCTCACTTGCGCCCGGCGGCTCGACGAGCTTCGCCGAATCATGCAAGCGCATCGCGCTGAGCCGCCAGGGCAAGGGCGTCATGGTCGTGCTTTCCGACATGTTTCAGAAGGAAGGTTACGAAGATGGCCTGCGCTATCTCGTCGGCCATGGCTACGACCTCTTCGTCATCCAGACGCTCAGCCCGCAGGAAGTCGACCCATCCATCGGCGGCGATCTTCGCCTCAAGGATGTTGAAGATGGCGATCGCGCCGAAGTCACCATCAGCGCGCCTTTGCTGAAGCGCTACAAGGCCAATCTCGGCGCCTATATCGACGAGCTTCGCACGTTCTGCGCTCGGCGTGAGATCACGCTGCTCACCGTGCAATCCGACACGCCTATCGAGACGCTGCTGCTCGATTACCTGCGCACGCGAGGTCTGCTGCGATGACGTGGGTCACTCCATGGCTGGCCGGCGGACTTGCGAGTGTCATGATCCCTGCGCTGATCATCCTCTACTTCCTGAAACTGCGACGGCGGGATGTCGAGATCTCAACGACGCTGCTCTGGAAGAAGGCCATCCAGGACATGCAGGCCAATGCGCCATTCCAGAAGCTTCGCCGCAACATTCTGCTGCTCCTTCAACTGCTTGCGCTGATCCTCGGCCTGCTTGCGATCGGCCAGCCTGAGATGCGCGCCCAGAGCGCTCCCGGCGGGCGCTTCGTGATCATGATCGATCGCAGCGCCAGCATGAAGACGATCGATGCGCTCGATCTCGACGATCAGCCCATCTCCCGCCTCGATCGCGCCAAGCTTGAAGCCGACGCCCTCGTCGAGAACATGCGAGAGCCATCCATCTTCGGGCGCGACTCGCGCGATGAGGCGATGGTCATTGCGCTGGACGCCGGCGCCGAAGTCGTGCAGAGCTTCACCTCGGATAAGGCGCAGCTGCAAAGCGCCATCGAATCCATCCGCGCTCGCGATGCCGCAAGTGAGCTTGATGAAGCCGTGCGCCTTGCCGGGGCGTACGCTCAACCAGTCCTTGAAGAGGGCCGCGGCCTCGTCGCACAGGCCACCGCGCCCATCTATCTCTGGTCCGACGGCCGCCTTTCAGACGCCTCCCGCGTCAGCCTTACACCCGGCACACAGTTTCAGTACAAGCGCCTCGGCGAGCCCGACACGAACAATATCGCCATCACCGCCTTCCGCACCGTGCGCGCCTATGACGATCCCACAAAGGTCTCCGTCTTTGTCGGCGTGCAATCGACTGATCCCGAGCCGCGCCAGGTTGATGTGGAGCTTTCCGTCGGCAACATCGTCGCCGCGATCAAGACGGTCGACATCCCCGGAGCCGAAGAGCCCGGTGATGGCTCCCCTGCGCGCGCCGCCGGCGGCGTCGTCTTTCGTCTGCAGCGCAGCGAAGGCGCACTGCTGCATGTCTCCATCGATTCCGACGACGATCTGGAGGCTGATGATGAAGGCTGGCTCGTGCTGCCTCCGGCGCGCCGGTTCAGCGTGCTCTATGTGTCAACCGCGCCGAGCCTGCTGCTTGATGCGCTTGAAGCGCTGGAGCTGTCCAAACTCACCGTCGCCACGCCGAGTCAGTATCAGAACATGGTCAGCGAAGGCGCAGACGCCGCGTATGACGTCATCGTCATGGATCGCTGGGCGCCGGATGAGATACTGGCGCCCGGCGCCTATCTCATCATCGGCGCCGTGCCCGAAAGCGACGAATCGCTCGAACGTCCCGACGACTCAGGCGACGCCGGCAGTGTGATCATCGACTGGCGCCGCGAGCATCCTGCGCTGCAGAACGTCAGCTTCGACGCCGTCTTCATTACAGACTCCATTTCCATCCCGACGGGCGAAGGCGCGCGTGTGCTTGCCCAGTCCGACAAGGGCGCGGCCATCGTCGAACAGACCAACGAAGACTCCCGCGCCATCATCGTCGGCTTCGACATCATGAAGACGACGCTCGTCTGGGATTACAACCTTGTGCTCTTCCTCGCCTCCAGCGTCAGCCATCTCGGCGGCGAGCTCGGCGTCATCGGCGCTGATCGCCTCCAGCCCGGCGGCGCCATGAGCACGCGCCTGCCGCCCGGCGCGCAGAACGTGCAGATCAAGACACCCTCCGACGAGACGTTTTCACTGTCGCCGGCAGCCGATGGCCGCGTGACGTTCGGCCCAACGGTCGACGCCGGTCTCTATCTCATCCAATGGGAAGGCGAAGGCGGCCCGACCGATGCGCCCCTCTCCGGCGGCCGCCAACAGCGCGCCATTGCGCTGAATCTGCTCGATCCCTTTGAAAGCCAGGTCGGCGCCGTCGAGTCGATTGATCTTGCTTCGGCAGTCGTCGAAGACGCAGGCGCCGGCGGCGCAGCAATTCTCGAGCGCCGCAAGCTGTGGCCGTGGCTCTTGCTCGCCGCACTGGGCGTCGTCATGCTCGAATGGTATGTCTACAACCGCAAGGTGCAGTTCTAGATCTGCGTCGAT
Source organism: Smithsoniella earleae (assembly GCA_032356285.1). Lineage (NCBI taxonomy): Eukaryota > Viridiplantae > Chlorophyta > Ulvophyceae > Smithsoniella > Smithsoniella earleae. The sequence continues at coordinate 14,882 of JAULKQ010070320.1, read as the reverse complement.
CGCTTCGGCGCCGGCCGCCGCTCCGCGCCATCGCGCACGCGCACGACCACGAGCGTCTTGTCGTCCGTCTGCTCCTTGAGCCCGGCGAAGCGGTTGGTGTCCCACAGCAAACGGCGGCAGGTGCGCTTCGCCGAGGCGTTCGGCTCCTTCGTCAGCGTGTCCACCAGCGATCGGCGCACGCGATCCGTGCCGAACTTCTTCTCCTCGAAGTTCAGCGTATCGGGCAGACCGTCTGAATACGCGATCAGCACATCGCCCGCCTGCAGGTCGACCGACCCACGCTGGTATCGCTGCGACGCATCCACACCCACGGCCATGCCGCCGGTCGAAAGCTCAGTGAGCGCCACTTCAGATCGCGTGCCATCTTCGGCGCGATGCGAGATCAGCGGGCGATCATGCCCGGCATTGCAGTACGTCATCCGCAGCGAATAGGGATCGATCACGCCGTAGAAGATCGTCGCAAACTCATTGGCCAGCGTGTCGCGGCACAGCGCCTGATTCGTTCGCGCGATGATCTCATCCAGGTCATACAGATCCCGCGCATGCGCCCGCAGGCTCGCGCGAACATGCGACATCAGCAGCGCCGCCGCCACACCCTTGCCGACCACATCGCCGACAACAATGCCCAGATGACCTTCCAGATCGAAGACGTCGTAGAAATCGCCGCCAAGCTCAAAGCATGGCTCGTGCGATGCAGCGATATCCAGCGGCTCGACCAGCGGCAGTTCGTGCGGCATCATCCGGCGCTGCACATCAGCCGCAAGCTGCACCTGCCGATTCACGCGCCGGTTCAGACGCTGCGCTTCAAGCAGCTCCGCATTGGCGATCGCCGCGGCAAGCTGCTGAGCGACCGACTGCACCAGCCCGCGTTCACTCCCGCGAAACGCTCGCTCCTCCACGTGGAAAAGCGTGATCGTGCCGATCGCGCGCCCGCGAAAGACCAGGCCCGTCCGGATCAATGAAGCCAGGCGTGACGCCGCCATCGCTTCACGCAACGCCTCGGCGCGACCCTCATCGCTCACGTTCAGGCAGACGACTTCGTTCGCCAGCGCATCTTCATCCAGCGATTCATCCGTCGGCAGCAGCGCCGGATCGATCACGCCGCCCGAGTTCGTCAGCGCGCTGGCCGCGACCTTCAGTTCGCCCGTCTCTGAATCAATCAGCCGGATCACACCCGCGTCGGCGCCAAGCAACTCGACGGCCGTCTCCAGCCCATGCTGAATCATGTCCTCGAGCTCGCCGACGCCCACGAGCATCGACGAAAGCCGATACAGCGCCTGCAGCTCCTCGGCGCGTCGGCGCTGGGCAAGCTCTCGATCGCATGCCTCACACACCGTCGCCGCCAGCCGCCGGATGAACTCCAGCGCGCTCTTGTCCTCGTCCTCGGTGCGTTCGCGTCCCTCATCGGGCAGCACTATGTGGCCGATCACGAAACCATCGACTTCGATCGCCGTCGAGAGATCGCGATCACGCGTCGTCCCGCCGCCATCGACGACGGGCGGGCGAATCTCCCAACCCTGATCCTGACCCGCAACGATCGAAGCGCCGATCCGATCGCGCAGCACCACCGCCCGACCGAGCAGACGCTCCGCGGAGTCACACAGACGGGCGAGCGAGCCGTCCGTCAGAAAGTCCGTGATGGAGATTGATGATTCCTGCATTGCTGACACACGCGCCGCGCGGCGAATCCGCGACGCCCGACCAATACTCTCTCTTGCCTCTCAGAAAAAGCGGGACGACCGAAGTCCCGGCGCCAACAGTAGGCGCCCTCCCGCGCAAAATCAGTCCGTCAGCCAGATCGTTCGCAGCACATCAAAGAGCGGATCGGGCTGCGTGTTCAGCGAATCATCGATCCGATCGATCGCCCGGAACGCATGACGAACGTCCGTCTCATCGCCGACCTGCCAGCCGACATACGCCAGCACCATCGCCGACTTCCGCCCGAAGTCTGAATCGCGGCGCGTCGCTTCGCGCAACGCTTCACGAATATTCGTCAAACGCTCATCATCGACCATGACCTGCCGATCAAACTTCACACTGATCAGCTCCGGATTCACGACCAGAAGCTGCTCCAGATTCGTCGCGGCGGACTTGAATAGCCCCGCGCCGATCTGCGCATGAATGCGGCCGGCCGCCGCCATCGGATCGCCCGGACGCAGGCGAAGCGCCGTGCTGAACGCCTCCTCGGCCGCGAACCACTTGTGACGCGCCAGCAGCCCCTGCGCCTTATCCATCTGACGATCAAAGAGCGTTCGCTCCCCATCGCCGATGTTCCGATGCAGCGTTGAGATACGAGGCGCCTTCTGACCGATCAGAGCCTTCGCATCCTTCATCAGCTGGTCGCGTTCCTCCTCGGCCGGGCTGAATCGCTCGTCGTCATTGTTATTTCGGGCGCGGCTCTTGGAGATCCGCTCGCTCAAATCGCGAAGCGTCTTCTCAAAGGGCGTCTCATCCTCTTCCGCATCCGCCTCGTCGTCCTCTTCGGCGAGTTCGGCGCCCGCCGTCGATGTCGGCTGGATCCCCGTATCAGCGGGCTTGGCCCACTTGCTGATCAACTCCTCCGCTTCGGTCACGTCGGCGTCCGACTCATCATCAGACTCCTCCTGCGCCGGCGGGGCGAAGGACTCGCGCAGCTCTTGAAGCGCACGCGTGTAGTCGGGACGATCGGATTCGACGCGATCGCTGATGCGCGATGTCACTCGATCATCTTCGGGGCCTTCTTCGATCTTCCCGCCGATGCGATCCGAAGGCGCCTGGCCCGGCCGACGCTCAACCGGCGCCGCATCCTCATCCTCTTCCGTCTCGAAGGGAGAGTAGGGACCGGACTCGGGAACCTCGGGAATCTCGAATCGCGCCGCGGGATAATCCGGCGCGTACTGCGTCGTCAGCCCGCGCAAAGGCGAGGCGACGGTGTATTTCGTGGCGCCCTCTTCCGTCTGCTCTGCGGCAATTCGTCGAGGCGAAAGCACAGCCGTGCTGTAGCCAAGGGCCGAGGAGCGCAGCGCGCCCTGCTGCAGGCTGAAGGGGTCGTACATGGACGTCGGCAGATTGCGCGCCTGATCCGTGCCCACGACCACATCGCCGAACGTCGACGCGCCGGAGCGAATCGCAATCGGGATGGGAGCATTCGGATCAATGAAGCCGCCTGTCGCGTAGGCATTCTGCCGCATCATCGCATCGATGCCGCGCAGCCCCTGCAGGGCGAAGCCCGAATACAGCGAGTCGCGCTGAAAGGCGAACTCATCGTTGGAGCCGAGCTCGCCGCGAAAGTCCTCTGTCGCCGCGTATCCAACCGACCCGCGAAACGAAGCGCCGCCCGGCGCGTTGCCCGTCACGATCGCATTGCGATATTGCAGCTCGGCCTGCAGATCCGAAACCCGGCTGTTGCGCCCGCCCGACCCGAAACGAAGGTTGTTATCCAGCGCTCGTCCGTCGCCCAGCGCATCCTGAGCCGGCGCGTCGTGAGCGATGACGAACGTAGCGGCGCAGATTCCGATCAGTGCTCTCGTCTTCATGATCTCAATGCCCCCTGGGCCCGGATGGGGCCGCAGATTCTTCAGTCGGCAAAGTTTAGACCCGCCGATCACGCGCGTGTTCACCCGCGCACGAAAACACCCCCGGACGCCCCCTACAGCGGGTCCAGAAAGCCCCAGTCGCACAAATGCCTCACATGAAAATCAGCTGAGATGGATCACGTGGCCCGGCGCCTTCAGGGCTCGACGCACGCTTTCCGGCGCCGGCTTATTCGGACTCACGATGTAGTAGACCAGATCCCCGTTGCGCCAGATGAAGCACGGGTTCGCGCCGGAGGAGGCCTCGTCGGCGCAGTACAGCTCGTTGGTGGCAAACGTCACATCCGTGGGCGCATGCTGGATGAAGACGCTGATCTCCTGATCCGGATCCTCAACCGATCGATAGATCAGATGCACCGAGGAGCCGCCGCCCGGAACGCCGCACCGACCCAGCCCGACGAACTCGTACCCGGTGTCGCCGATGTCCAGAGAGGTTGGCGCCTCGCCCAGGTGACTCGTGGCGAACTTCGTCGCCTCCTCAACATTGCGATGCACCAGCTTCGCGTTCTTGTGATCCGAATCCGTCATGCACCGATCATGGGCGCCTTCAACGAAGGAGACGGCTTGCGCTCCGTAGTCGCTCCAGCCCTGCGGCATCAAGGGCGTCGACGTCGAGCGAACGATGATCGACACCGTCAGCGCCATCACCACGATCGCGGCGATCGCCAGGAAGCCGCGCCCGCCCGACCAGAACGAACGCGAAGTCGTCGCGCGTCCGCCGATCGTCGTCGGACCGTCATAGCCCTCGAGCGTCTGCGCGACCGAATCACGAAGCGACGCGGGGGCGCTTTCAGCGCCGAGACTCTGCGCGACGCTTTCACGCAAATTTCGTTCAAAATCGATCCGCTGCTGATCCTCAGGATGCTCCGCCAGATGCGCCTCAAGACGCTCCTGCTGCGCCGGCGTCAGCTCACCATCAGCGGCGCAGCGCAAGAGCTGGGCGATCGAAAGCTCATCCGAACCCGAACTGTGTCTGCGGCTGCCGCTGCTCATGAATCCTGCTCACCAACGCGGACACCTAACTCGTCCGCAAGCTCAGATAGCGAATCAGCGAGAATCTTTCTCGCACGATGCAGACGGCTCATCACCGTCCCGATGGGCAGATCGAGGATGTCCGCGATCTCCCGATACTTCAATCCTTCCACGCCCCAGAGCATCAGCACACTCCGGAACTCCGGCTTGAGATCCTCAACGCCCGCCTTCAATCGCCCATCCACGTGATCCCAGTCAAACGACTTCAGATCCCATGCCGGGGGCGCCTCATCCGGCGCCGGCGAACCTTCATCAGCCTCGAAGAACTCTTCGACGACCATCGGACCCCTCGATTCCCTTTTGATCTTCGTTCGAAAGATGTTGTAGAGAATCGTAAACAGCCAGGGGCGAATGCCGCCCCCCTTTTCCTCATAGCGCTCCGACGATCGAAGCGCCCGCAGATACGTCTCCTGCACCAGGTCGGCCGCATCCTGCGGCTTCCTCGTCAACTGCATCGCCAGGCGATGCAACGAATCCATGTGTTCGAGAGCGAGACGCTCAAACTCGGATCGATCCACAAGTGACCCCTCGCTCGACAGGAAGAACCATCGCCGGCCCGGGACTATTCCCCCCAGACCCGCGCCAGTCGCCATAGTAGCCGCGCCATATGGCCCCACACTCAAATAAGGCGCCGCTGGGCCGTCCTAAGCCTGTCCCTCGTCCTTATCAGGCCCAGACTGCCCTCCGCGGCGCTCCCGCGCCCGACGCCTGGCCGCCAGGAGATCGCTTGTCGTGCCCTCGGACTTCTCGGTCTTCTTCTCTTCCTTCGCGCTTTTCGGACGCGTCTTCCCGCCTGACCGCTGAGCCCGAAGCGCCTCCTGAATGGCCGCCCGGCGCTGGCGCTCCGCCTCCAGCTTCTGCTCGGCCGTCACGCTCTTCGCCGGCGCAGGCTTTTCTTCCCGAGGCCTTTGAACCTTCGGCGCAGCCTTCGTTGGCTCGCCGGCGCCCTTCGATTCCTCCGGATGCCGCCCCGGCAGATGCGCATGCTCGCGCAAGCCCGCCAGCGTCGCCGCGGCTCGATCGCTCTGCTCACGAAGGCGCTCGCCAGCGTGCTGCCGAATATCGGCCGCGATCTCGCGCGTGATCAATCGATCCCACGCCACGCGCCGCGTCGCGACATCCAGCAGGAACACACACAAGCTCCACAGCACCAGCAATCGCCAGATCGGAGTCGTCGAACGCTTGGGCGTCACACCCGTTCGATCAAAGAGCGCATCGGCGTTCGGCGCGCCTTCATAGGTGAACACACGCCCGCCCGTCTCCTCCGCCACCCGGCGCAGCAATGTCAGATCCGAACGCATCTGCGCATGCTCGGCGCCGCGCGGGCGGCTCGTTCCCGCCACCACCGGCGCAAGACGCCTCTCGCCCTGCTTTGGAAAGAGCGCCACCACATATGCGCCCGAACGCTCCGCCGGCACGCTCGCCTCATACGCGCCCGGCCCCGTCTGCGACAAGCGCACATCGATCGGCTCGCCAATACCCGGCGGATACACCTTCCCGCCAACCGTCAGCAGATCCAGCGGCCGCGCTGCCTCATCCGCCACATCCAGCCGCAGCCGAAGCTGTCCATCCTCGACATCGGCCGCGAACTCGTATGTCGATGTCGAAGGCGGCCGCGCCATCGATCGCGCCATCTGCGTCCACATTCGCCGGTATCCCGGCCACGCCAGCCACGAACGCGCCCACAAATGCGCATCCGATGTAAACGCCGCCACGCGCCCCAGACCCACCTGCCAGTGCGCAAGCAACGGCTCGCCCTCCGGCGTCTGCGCGCTGAGCATGATCTGCGGCGCATCCTTGCGAGGCTGCGTCAGCACGATGCCATACAGCGAAGGCCAGTTGCGACCCAGACCCGTCGTGATCGGCGAACCCGAGTTCAACACCCGCGGCTGAAACGCTCCTTCGCGCACGAAGGGCTCGAACACAACGCGAATCTCCTTAATAAAGATCCGCGGCAGCACGTTCGGATCAATCACGCGATGAAACGATCCATCGCCGATCCGCGCAACCTCGCGCAGCGTGTTCACATCCGCCTGATCGCCGACGGAGATCGTCGATGTCGTGATCCCCTGCTGACGCAGCGACTCGGCCACCGCAAATCCCTGCGAGGGCGGCCCCATCGATTCGCCATCAGAAAGCACGATCACATGCTTCACATGCGCTTCGACGGCCGCCAGCGCATCGCCGGCCGCCTTCATCGCCGGATACAGATTCGTCCCGCCATCCGGCGAGATGCCCAAAATCCGATCGCCCGTCGTCTGTGGATCCGTGTTCGGCGCCAGCGGCACGACCGTTCGATGCATATTGCTGAACGCGATCACACCCACCAGATCCGCCGGATCCAGCGTCTTGATCGCCATCGCCGCCGCGTTATTCGCAATCTCCTGCTGCGTGCGCGCCCCGCCCAGCACCGTGCGCCCCATCGAGCCGGATGAATCCAGCACAATCATGATCGCCGCCTTCGGCGCAACCATCCGCTCCGGCAGCTTCAGTTCAACAGGCAGAATCTCCGCCACCGACGTCTGCTGCCATGCGCCGGCGCCGAAGGAATCCGGCCCGCCGATCATCACCAGCCCGCCGCCCAGCTCACTCACATACACGCTCAGCAGATCCTGCGACGAGCGATCGATCTCATCAGCGCCGACATTCTGCAGCATGATCAGATCGTGTTCGTGCAGCGCCAGCAGATCATCAGGAAAGGCGCTGGGCGCGATCACCTCAACATCAATGCCCGCCTGCAGCAGTGTGTTCGTCAGCGTCGCGCCGGCGCCATTGGGATCGCCATCGCTCACGCCGTCAACCATCAGCACCGTGCCCTGCCCCGGCGTCACCGTCACAGCTTCGCCGGAGTTGTTCGTCATCAGCCCATCAGCTGCGGCCTCATCCGGCTCGAAGATCGCCTCGAAGCGATGAATCTTTCGCGGCGCAAGCTGCAGCTCCACAAGCTCGACACTGCGTCCCGGCGGAACCGTGATCCGCTTGCCCGATCCCTCTTCATCGCGGCTGATATCCACAGGCCGCCCGTCATAGAAAAGGCGCAGCGTTCCCGTCGTCGCCCCCGTCGAGCGCAAGCCCACGCGCACATTGATCGTCGCCTCGCTGGACGCCGCAGGAGGAACATCCACGAACTCCACAAGCGTCTCATTGCGCACGCGATACGCCAGTGGCAGCACATCGATCGGGGCGCCTTCGACGCCGCCGCTCGCCATCGCTTCCTGCACCGCCTCCATGGCGTCGCCGGAGGTTTCATTGCCATCACTGATCAGCAGCAGCCGCCCGGCCGCATCCGGCGGAAAAAGCGACAACCCGAATCGCACCGCCTCTTCGATGTTCGTTCCTTCAACAAGGCGCACATCAAGCGACAGGAAGTCAAGATCATCCACTGGCCCGCCGCCCGCACGCGGCGCCGCCACCGCGATGCTCGCTCCGTCAAACACGACGACGCCGAAGAGATCATCGACATCACGATCCGAAGCCGCCTGCCGCAGCCAGTCCTTCATCGCCTCCGTCGCCGCCACCGGCGCATCAGTGGCGCGATCCTCGAGCTGCACAAAGTTCCGCACCGAATCCGACACATCAACGATGGCGACCACGGCCAGCCGATTCGTCTGACGCACCGTCGAAGCGCCCGCAAGCGCTGCCGCCAGCAGGAGAAGCAGCAGCGCCCGCGCGATGACACCACTCCACGCTCGCATGCGGCTCATCGAATAGAACCACTTCAGCGCCAGCCATCCCAGCGGGATCGCCGCAAGCGTGATCAGCAGCCACCAGATGTCAGCAAAGTGCAATCCCAAGATGGAAGTCTACGCGCTGCCCCCTGAAAACGTCCCTTACGCCCCACCAGGCCCGCCCGATGCAACAATTCGCTTGGACGTGCGAACCCTCATCTGTAAGGTTGGATCAGCGGCCGATGGCCGCCCTCCAGCCCCCAGGGCCCACGATCGGCTCCCGGGTCACGCAGGCGATCGTTATCGGCCTGATCAGACCAGTCGTCACGCTCAAGGAGCAACCGAGAGATGCAGATATTGACCGCTCGCTCACGCAATCACGCGCTCATTGCGATCGCAACAGCCGCCGCCACGCTCGCGGGCGCCACCGCGCATGCGCAGCATGACGCCGACCTGATGACCGCAAAGATGGAGGCCATCGCCAAAGCGCGCTACGGCGACAACGCGAAAGTCCTCGCACTTCGACCGGCCGGCCCCAACACCACGCCTGTGGTCGAAGGTCAGTTCGGCGCCGCGGCCGTCGATCGAGGCGTCTGCCCCGAGACGCGTATCGATCACTTCACCGATCCCGGCACGCCCGTCTCGGTCCCGGGCTTCGGCATCAATGAGGAATGCGCCGTCGTCCTCCAGGCGCCCGCCGGCGACTACCCGATCGAGATCGTCAAGATCGGCGTCGGTTGGTCTTCCGCAGGTGGCGGCCAGCCGCAGTCACTTGAAGACTCGCTCCGCCTCTACGCCGGCGGCCTCGGAAGCCTTGGATCGCCGCAATGGTCCGTCGATGGCCCCGTCCTCACCGATGGCGCCATCAATGAGTTCGACATCACCATCGACGGCGTCGGATCCCGCATCATCAACTCCGGGCCCTTCACCATCAGCCTTCGCATGGCCAACTCGCAAGCCCCCGGCGACGCGGCGCCGTTTCACGATGGCGACGGATGTCAGGCGGGCGGCAACAACCTCATTTTCGGTGACATCGGACTTGGCCTGCAGTGGTTCGACGCGTGCGCCATCGGCATCAGCGGCGACTGGGCCATGTACGCCGTCTACATCCCCGCAAACTGCGGCCCGGCGAACGACTGCGATGGCAACGGCACCGATGACGCCATCGATATCGCCATGAACCCGTCGCTCGACTGCGATTCCAACGGCGAGCTCGATTCCTGCCAGATCGAAGAGACTCCCGGACTCGACGCCAACATGAATGGCATCCTCGATTCCTGCGAGCCGCCCCCATCATGCCCCGCCGACATCACCGGCAACGGCACAGTCAACGCCGCCGATCTCGCCGAACTGCTCGGCCTGTGGGGCCCCTGCCCGTAAACGCGGCCTGAGGTCGACACTTTTCAGCCTTTTCAGGGCCCGGACGCTCATCCCGTCCGGGCCCTTTCCATGCACGAATGCCGCAAGAACCAGCCGAACCCCCTGCTACACTCTGGGGCTCACCATGCCCGCGACCAAAGCCAATCCGACCGACGACGTTCAGTCCGTCGCCTTCGTCAGCCTGGGCTGCCCGAAGAACATCGTCGACTCCGAGAAGATGCTCGGCCTGCTTGCTGAAGATGGCCTCGCCATCGTCTCCGACGCCGAAGGCGGACTCGCCGATGGCGCCGACGCCGTCGTCATCAACACCTGCGGCTTTCTCGAAGCCTCCAAAGACGAATCCCTCGGCGTCATCAAGGAAGCCATCGAACGCAAGGAAGAAGGCGCACTCAAACGCGTCATCGTCGCCGGATGCCTCGTCCAGCGCCATCGCGCCAAAATGCTCGAGTGGGCCCCCGGCATCGACGCCATGATCGGCGTCTTCGATCGCGATCACATCGTCGAAGCCGTACGCGGCGAAAAACGCGCCCGCGAATCGCTCGACTCCGCCGACAAACCCAACTACTGGATCGCAGGCAATGCGCTGCAGGCCGCACAGGATCGCGGACGCGACATCACCGGCCTCACCGTCAACGGCAAGGACGGCAAGGGCCTCGGCTACTTCGAAAAAGACAACGCGCGACTGCGCATCACGCCGCGCCACTACGCCTACCTGCGCGTCAGCGAAGGATGCAATCAGGCTTGCGCCTTCTGCACCATCCCCTCCATCCGAGGAAAGATGCGCTCCAAACCCATGAACGCCATCATCGAAGAAGCGCGCGAGCTCATCGCCGACGGCGTTTTTGAACTCAATCTCATCGGGCAGGACACCACAAGCTACGGCGACGACATCGGCATCGGCATCAATCAGACAGCAGCCGGCGGCCTTCCCGCCATGCTTCGTTCAATCAACGATGTCATCGACCAGCGCGCCGCCGGCGCCGGATGGGCAAGGCTCATGTACGCCTACCCCTCCACCTTCACCGACGAGATGATCGACACGATCGCCGAGCTTCCGCACGTCCTCAACTACATCGACATCCCGCTTCAACACGCCAGCGATGCGATGCTGACCGCCATGCGCCGCCACGTCAGCGCCCAGCAGCAGCGTGAACTCATCTTTAAGCTGCGCGAGCGCATCCCCGGCATGGCCATCCGAACGACGTTCATCACCGGATTCCCCGGCGAAACCGAAGCAGATCACGAGCAGCTTCTCGAATTCATCGACGAAGTCGGGTTCGACATGCTGGGCGTCTTCCAGTACTCCCGCGAAGACGGCACACCCGCCGGCACGATGGAAAAGGATGACACGCTCCGCGTCCCCGATGAAGTCAAGGCTCGCCGCGAACGCGAGATCATGGAGCTTCAGCAGCGCATCGCCTTCGAACAGGCGGACTTCCTCGCCGAGCAGTTCGACGAAAACGATCCGACCGAATCCGGCGCACGCTTCGATGTGCTGATCGACGAGCGCGCCAGCGCCACAGGCGTCGCCACAACCGGCGTCTCCGATGGCGGAGATCTCTACAAAGGCCGCGCCTACTTCCAGGCGCCCCTCGTCGACTCCACGACATTCGTCCAGTCACGCCAGCGACTCAGCCCCGGCGAGCTCATCCGCTGCGTCGTCGTCGCCGCCGACGGCTACGACCTCGTCGCACGCCCCGTCGAAGAGATCGAGCGGGGTGTTTCACTACCCATCCTGGGTTCGTGATCCACGTTCAGTCTTGTTCGAAACCCGAGACTACTTGCCGCCGGACTGCGTAGTTGTAGTCGTCGTCCCGCCGCCTGTCGCCGTTCCCGTTGAAGGAACGATCGGCACATAGCGCCCCGTTCGAAACGCCTGCGTGTCTGACTGAGGCCAGAAGGGATAACCATTGATCTGCCGCTGGATGTAATCCGGCGCGTTGACCAGCAGCGAGTTGTTGTAGAACCGCGCCGAAGCGCCGTCGCCGCCGTTATCCACCCATTCCTCAGGCTCGATCACAGTCACCATGATGTTGATGATCTGCTGCGCCTGATCGGCGCGGCTGGTGCGCTCCGCATCGCTCTGATCATCCTGGAAGATGCTGCCGCCGCCGCCACCTTCGGACTGATTCAGCACGGAGTCCAGATCAAGCGTCGGCGCATTGGTGAAGTTCGGAATCGTGTACAGCAGATCGTCGATCGGATAGATCTCCAGCCGCTTGAACTGATTCAGCCGTGACTTCGGCCCGAACTCCATCGTCCCGGCGTCGGAAAGCTGCCAGGTGTTCCCGCTGAAGGAGTTCACCTCGGCGCGCTTCATCACGCGCTCCAGAAGCGCAAGCAGCGTCACATTCTCAACCTTCACCGTCACTTCAAAGTCAGGATCAAGCCCATCGGAATGACGCTCGTCAATCCACAAGGGCTCCAGCGGCGCCGTGGACACCTGCGCGATGAAGTCCACCACGTCTTCCAGACGCTGCTCGGTGAGCTCTACCGAGATCGGCTTCATCATCTTCGCCAGCGTTCGCGCCCGCGGATCGACAGGCTCGACGTATCGCGTCGTCCCGCGCGTCGTCTGCTGCGCAAGCGCAGTGGCGCTGAATAGACCCGTTCCCAGGACGAGCATCGCAACGCCCGCCCCGCCGATGATCATGCGTGTTCTCATAGCCGGATACTCCTCGCTCGCGAGGGAACGACCTGATCAATCGTATCCCGGGTCCGTCTCTCGGCGCGCACCTTGGGCGCCCTTCTCAGGGTTAGATGCGCCAGGGCTCGGCTGGTTCCGAGCCCGCTTGCCGCACACTCACAATTTCGGCCCAAACCCCCGCCGGTTCCCCTCAAACCGGCCTTATTCAGACGCCCGACGCCCCGCCGACATCGATTCCAGCGCCTCCGTCAGCGTCAAAAGGGCGATCGCCGAAGCCTCGATCGTCAATGTCTGATCCCACGGCGCCAGCCGGATCCCGCCCAGCGAGCGCTCCTCATCCTGAAACATATGCATCTCATCCTCCGCCACCTGAAGCTGCATCAGGAAGCGCAACGCCGCGATCAGGTGCGCCGCCTCCGGCGCACGCTCATCAGCCTCCGTCAACCGAGGCTCACCCAGCATCGTCGCGCAGAACGCCACCGGCCGGAATGTCTGCCAGCTCGGCAAAGGCGCACGCGACGCCGTAAACAGCACGCCGCCGACAAGATCAGGCTCCATGTCCGCGGCATCCGCATTCGACAGCTGATGATCCCACACGATCTTCCGGAACCCTCGCAGCGCAACCGCCGAGGGAATCTGCGCACCATCTTCAACAAGCGCAAGCTCCGCCCAGCCGATCCACGGCATCACGGCCGCAAGCTGATTCGGCGGCGCCTCGCGAAACACCGTCCGCACCGCCGCCTGCGCCTCATCACGCGCCGCGCCATCAACAAGCGCCCGCGCCATCTCAGCCATCGCACACGCAACCACTGCGCGCTCCGCGCCAGAAAGCTCCGCCGAGTAGCCCGCATCCGCATCAAACGCGCCGGACACACTCCCGGCGCATTCAACGAACGCAAACGTCTGCAGTTCATCGCTCGCCTCAGCGCCAAGCGCAATCACCGCCATCGCGCAGAATGCCGAAGCGACCGCATCCTCTGTGACCGCGACTTCGCCATCTTCCAGAACCATCAGCTCTTCGAGCACCTCGACCGCCAGCCGCACGGCTGATTCATCCGATTGCAATACGCCCCATCGCGCAAGCGCAAATGCCGCAAGACCCTGCGAACGCGCATCCGCCACCACCGGCGGCGCGTACTCATCCGACCACGGCCGGTAGTCGGACATCAGCCCCAGCGACACCTGCCCCGGAAACAGCCGTGAACGCAGATGCCTGCGAATCAAAGCGCCCGTTCTGCGCAGCGACTTTGCGCTGACCTCGCTGATCAGGCGCACGCGCCCGCCGCGAAAGAGAAACTTCGGCGAGTCGCCCTCATCAACCTGCACGACGTGATGGCATCGGAATCGATACACAACCAGATCATGCTCTTTGCGCAGCTTTGAAAGACTCTGCCGCGGATCGCCAATTCCAAGGCTCGGAAGTTCAAACTCCGTCAGCGCCCCCACGATCGCCTGCCCCGGCGACACATTCATCGAAAGCATCGTCGCCGGATACACGGCTTCAATCCGATCCCCGATGCGCACCGCCACGCCATCCAGCCCCGGACTCAGGCGCGATGAAATCGAAGTCAGACTCTCTTCCGGCAGCGGAATCAGATCCTCGATCACCTGCAGATCGATCGTGATCCGCTTCGCATATTCCAGCATCGCCTCATCGCGCAGCGCATCGCGATCAAACGGCATGCGCAGGCGCGCCTCGGCCATCGCCTCCTTCGCCGCACGCCACACCGCGTCGCCCTTCGCTGACATCGCCTGCCCGCGCCCGACCACTTGCCCGCCCAGGCGAAGCGTCACGCATGCGCCCTCAGCATTGGGCGGATCGACGGTCGCCGGCTCAGCGGGAATATCCCATTCCCGGACCCAGTCATCCACCGCGCGCCACGACGCCATGGACTTCATGGGGCTGATCGCGCCCTGCGCATACGCCGGCGCCCCCATCAACGCGGCAATCACACACGCCGAGATCGCCCTATCGGACGCGCGCCTGCCCATCACCGTTGTCGCAAAACAACACCATGCGTTGATCGCGAGCGACGCGCTTCGTCCGAGAACCCGCCTGGCGCCGCGCGACTCGCACGTCCACCTCGTTTCTCGACGCCGCAATCGCATGGCGCCACTTCGCGCTGGTCTCTGGCACGCCCTGTGCAACTCTTCAAAGCAATCGAAGAGAGGACACCTGAAGATGAGCAAGTCAATCAAGGCCGGAAGCATGTACATCTCCATGACCGAGAACCGTCGCAAGATCGTGCTTTTCACGATGCTGACCTTCCTCGTTCTTTGCTGAGACCGCTTCCACTTCTCTGGCGTTGCGCCCGCCGCAGAAGCACTGGCCTCGCTCGTCAAACAGTAAGCCTCATGCCTCACAATTGAAAAGCCCGGACTCACTGCTGAGTCCGGGCTTCTTCAATTCATGGATTCACACAAGCGAAACCGGTCGCTTAGAGCTCGATCTTGTCCGAGCCCATCGCCCCGTGATCGCCCATGCCGCCCTTGGCCGGGCCGCCCTCCGGCGCTCCGGGCGCCTGTCCGCCCTCGGCCGCCGCGGCGCGCTCTTCTTCAACAGCGCCCCACTGCGCCCGCTTC